>JAMKQA010017051.1:0-12945 GCA_024699735.1 Posidonia australis | reverse complement strand
CATGTTGTTACACGGGGCAAACATCATTCACATAAACCCACCATACCAAAACAACCACTTAACATTCATTAAAAATCACATTTTAACCTCTCAAAAACAGGGCAAAAACGGCATACCGAATTTTCAATTCGGTATTCCGAAATTTCCTGTTTCTGTACACCGAAAATTTTTGGTATGCCAAAACCCCCTATTCTGGTCGATCGTGAAATTTCGGTTTACCGAAACCCTAGGTCCTAGCCTAATCTGCTAGGATTTCGGCATACCGAATTCCTTGCAGACAGGGCACACCCCTGTTCTGCAACGACGGAAATCGCCCAAGTGGAAGTCTCGATCGGACCCCCCAAACATGCATCATAAATTTCCATAAAATCATGGCGTGTAGACCGTTAAGTCTACTTCAAAACCCCTCAAACCATTCATGATTTCATCAACCACACGAGAAGATATAAATTCGCAAAGGAAACATGCTCAGAATGGAACCTTAAAACATTTAAGGCATAACTCCTCAAAACTTCCAAAATTCACACAATCTAGCATGATCCTTACACATACACATCATTGAACTCATTTCCATCATTCCTACTATTTTTCTACAATTTTCCATGCATTATCTTTATTTTCATGCAATTAATCTTACTGTTAACAAAACACCAAACAGAGGAAAGGGATGGGGTCGCGTACCTCCGATGGCGCCTCGGTGGTCCTTCCCGCACTCCGGCGAGGATTCTCCCATCGACGGACGACACCAACACTCCTTCCTCAGCTACGCGCACGCCGTTCTTCCTTTCCCTCTTCCTCCTAGCGACACCTCCACCTCTCCCTCTTATCTCCTTCTCCTCCTGCATCAAGCCAGCCACCCATTGCGTCGGAGACGATGGTGAAGCACGGGATGCTGGTGGTAGTGGCACGGGCTGGTGGAGGGTTTCTGGGGAAGAAGACGAGTGTCGCTCGGGCTCGTGAATGAGAGAAGAGGAAAAGAAAGAAAAGAGGAAAGAACGAGCATGCAAATCGAGGCAGCTGTGATCCTCAAACCGGACTCCACATGGATCCCAAATCACAAGCAGATGCACAGAAAGCCAACCACAACCTCACACAACCAAGAAACAACAGATTATCCATTAATAAACCATTACACACAATATTGCAAATAATTACATGGTTTGTAATAAAAATGGATAATCAGGCCCAGATGTCACACTCGGTCTTTCAAGTCTAAATCGCTTGTTAAAGGCTGGATGAATGCTTGCTAAACTTAGATCGTGCTCTAAACATGCTAACATGTATGCCATAACAAAATTGGATGGATGTGCAAGATGGTATGCGAAAACTGCGAAGAAATCTACATGAAATGATGAAATCACAAAAATATGACATGACAAAGAAAATCACATGAAATGACTAAGTTTTTGGCGAGAAAGGCTCGAAAAATCATACGGACCTCAAGAAAATCAACAATTCAAACAACTCAGGTCTTCAAAATCATGGAAAAACATTGTGGAAATCATGATGGAAAGATTGCGAAGAAGTCCACGCAAAACGGACAAACTTGGACATGTGAAGAAATTCACATAAAATGACGGTATTTTTGTACGGAATGACTCATAAAATCACATCAGTGTCAAAGGGATCGAAAATAAAACAGACCTAAATCATTAGAAGTGCAGAAAACACCATGGAGATTTGGATAGAAAAATTGCGAAGAAACCCACATGAAACAGGCAAACTACGTCATGCGAAGAAAACCACATAAAATGACAATGTTTTTGGATAGAATGTTAGGGAAAACCATACTGATGTCAAAAGATAAAAAGTGGAGTAAACCCAAGTCCTCAGAATCGTGGAAAAAGTTGTGAAAATCAAAGGGAAAAAATTAATCTGCAAATTGGCCAATGTGGGCCTTTCGGTCAGTTAGTGTACGCCCTCGGGCGATGAAATCCAAATCAAATAAAAAAAATCCAAGAGGTAGGATTAAAGCAAATCAATTTGGATACAGGATGAGAGACTCCGAAAGCAAAGTGAAGAAAAAAATCCATGAAAGAAAGGCATGAGATGCAGACTCGCTAAATAGGGATGGACTAATACGTAAATGTGATGAAAAAAATATGAAGTGCATGGATAAGTGCCTAAATGTGCAAAAATCTAAGGAATGACTTGGACAAGGACTATGCAAGGCTGAGTGCAAAAATTGAGATGCATGCTCATGAATTGGAGGCACAGGAGCAATTTGGTCATTTTTATGGCCAGATGCGATAAATGCATGTATGGGAGTGATGCATGATCTAAGTCATGTCAAAATGAGTGTAGAATTTCCATAGAGTGTATTTGCAAGAAAACATGGAGGAAAAAAACAACAAAATGATGTAAACACAATAAAAGACAAGCATAAGGACCAAGATGTGAAATTCACAAAAAGTGTGAGAATATGGATGAAAAATATATTCATGACTTCTATTCCAACATGCAGATGATGGATCTAATGTCAATGTGGCACTGAGATGTGTAAAGTGCACTTAGGTAATTTCCTAAAAACTCAGGGTCTAAAGTGCAAAATTCACATATAAGTGCAAATGTGATCAAAATGTGAGACTAAAGATCAATTCATAGTGAAAACATGATTTTTAAATGGAATCTATTATTAATGCAAAATGTGAAATGCGATGAGTGAAAAATATCCAGAATATGCAAGAAAACATTTAAAACCCTAAATAATGGATTTAAAACTAATCTAAGGGTCTATATGCAAATTATAGGTGTTCAGGAATTATTTATTAAGAACTCAGGGACTTATCTGTAAAATTTCAGGGCCTGAATGTGATAAAAATTAGGCTTTTATGCTGGTCAGTGTAATTATGCAATCTTTCAAGGTTAATATGCAAAATTTCTAAGAAGAAACCCATTTGTTTAAAACTCTGAGGCTTATTGCAAAAGCTCAGGAATTAAATGTGATAAAAAATTCAATTTTAATGATGATCAGTGTGAGTTTAAAAACCTTCAAGGTCCAGAATGCAAATTTCACAAGGAAAACTCATTTTAAAAATGTTTTAGGGGCCAAATGCAAATATTCAGGACTCAAGTGTAAAGAAATCATGGTTCCAAGGACCTAGATGTGATAAAACATGCATGAATTCATTAAGAATAAAAAATCCAAATATGCTAGGGATCATATGCAAATTTCACAGAGAAAATAAAAGAATAGAAAGTATTTTAAAACTACAGGGGCTAAATGTAAAAAAAATAGGACCTAAATTAAATGAAAAAGGACCTAAACGTAATAAACGAAGGACCTAAACACAAAACCTTGAACTAAAAGCGCTTGGACCTAAACTAAATTTATTCGAAGATCGTCGGAGGATCACCGGCATTCCCCCTCCGGCGATCACTCCAATGTCATACCAGCGGCGACTCAGCGGCAGAGGAAGGTGAGCGGTGGTTGGGTAGCCTCGAGGAGCCATGGCGACAATCTCCGGTGCGTGGGAACGGATTGGGTGGCCTGAAGACCTTCCCCCACCTCGCGCTCCGGTGGGGCACTCTGTCGGCGCCGGGGAGGGTGACGGCGAGATGGCTGGCGATGGCCCGATGGTTGGAGTGGCGTGGTGATGGCTAGGAAGCTTTAGAGAGTTGCAGCGGAGCTCTGGGAGGTAAGGTGTGTTCCGAGGAGGTCCGGGGTGCTCCTCCAACCTCTGACTCCGGCGACAGGCACGGTGGAGGTCGTCTAGGTGCACGACGGTTCAAGCAATAGGATTAGGGGTCCTTGGTGGTTCATGGAGAGATGATGAGGCTTTTCGAGGTGGTGGAGCGTGGACGACCGGAGGTCTTCAGTAACTCCTCGACGGCAGTTAGTGGTGTTGCGGCGACGGCGGCGGGACAACGGTGAGGACAGGGAGTCTCCGGGGGGCTTCTCTAGAGCGGAAGAAGTCCAGAAAGGAGGAAGAGGAAGGGAGAAGGAAGGAGAGGCCCACGGGGCCCTCGCTTGACGTCAAGAGGCTTGGAGCCTCGCCGGTGAAAGGGGATCCATCACCGGAGGGAGGGGCTGACAGTGTATAAGGGTCTTCACCGTCGAAACCCAAGTCAGGGATGCTAAGGAGACTTAAGGGGGATGCTCTAAATCGGAAAAATGGGGGAAGAAGAATACCTGACTGATGGTGTTGTCTCCCTGGCACTGCTCGACGGCGAAGCTCCTCTGATGGTTGCTCTGGCTGCGGAAAAAGGGGCTTGCGGAGGAGGTTTGGATCGTGGAAAAGGTGCTGGGATCTCTAGGGTAAATTAGGCGCTCACTCTCTGGGGCTCGATCGCACTAGAAGCGGATGGCAGCAGATGGGTCTCTGGTTAGTCGGTGGCGAAGGTTTTATACTTAAACGAGGCTCCCCAGAGCCCTCGATCCTCCTCCCTCCAGCGAATGAGCACCGTTGGATCAGGCGTGGGCTGGAGGAGGTTGACCGGAGATCTCAGGGCCCTGAGATTCGTTCCGAGGTTTGCTGGACGTCGTCGGAGTGCTCGCCAGGAAAATCGGAGGTCGTCGAAACCGTCGTCAGAATTATTTTTGGACTTTTATATAGTTTTGGTTTAAGAATGTATTGGCCTTATTGGGCTTGGCAGATGGGCTTAGGGTTTGGTTTTTTTTTTGTTTATTTTGTTTTAAGGTTTTGTTTTTAAGGTTTTTAAATGGATTTTGGGTTTTAGGTTTAGGCTTTTATTTATGTTTTCTGATTTCAATTAAATACATGATTAAGGTTTAATTAATTGGTTTTAAATTAGGTTTTAATTATTTTAGGTTTTTGTTTTATTTTTGTTTTGGAATTTTTATGGATTTTAGGGTTTTGCTTTTAGGTTTTTAATTGGGGGTTTTGTGATTTTAATTTAATTCTTGATTTTGTAATTTAGGGTTTTGATTAGTTGGTTTTAAATTAAAGTTTTAATTATTTTAGGTTTTTGTTTTATTTATTTTAATTTTAGGGTTTTGCTTTTTAATTAGGATTTTGGGTTTAATTAGGGTTTTGGATTAGGGTTTTAATTATTTTAGGTTTTTGTTTTATTTATTTTAATTTTAGGGTTTTGCTTTTTAATTAGGATTTTGGGGTTTTAATTTAGGGTTTTTGAATTAGGGTTTTGGATTTAATTTATTAGGGTTTTGAGTTTAATTAGGGTCTTTGTGTTTTAATTAGGGTTTATGGATTTAATTTAGGGTTTTTGTGTTTAATTTAGGGTTTTAAATTTTAATTTTGGGTTTTTGGATTTTAAATTAGGGTTTATGGTTTAATTAGGGTTTTGAAATTTAATTAATTATGATTTTTAATTGATTTTGACTTTAATTAGGGTTTTCACTTAATTACTTGGTTTTAAATGGATTTAAGTGGATTTTATTTCATTTTGACTTGAATTAGGGTTTTTGTTTGATTAATTGGATTTTAAGTGGATTTTATTTGATTTTGACTTGAATTTGGGTTTTTGTTTCATTAATTGGATTTTAAGTGGATTTTATTTGATTTTGATTTGAATTTGGGTTTTTGTTTCATTAATTGGATTTTAAGTGTCTTAAATTTGATTTTGACTTGAATTAGGGTTTTTGTTTCATTAATTGGATTTTAAGTGTTTTAAATGTGTTTTGTTTGGTTTTAATTTTAATTATGTCAGAGTGGACTAGTGTGGGCCTGAATGTGCTTGTGTGGGCTTGAGTGGGCTACGGTTTTGGTGGTCGCAGCCAGAGTAGCTGCTACCAAGTGACTTCAAAATCGAGGTGTCTATAGTTAGTACTGTTTGGAATGCTTTCATTCTTGGCTCTATATATCCTGCAATATTCACAATTGCAGATTTATTCACACTTCCACCTGCATTGAAATTTGATATATATCCCTTTAAAAGGCTACTATACCTTTATACAAACTATTCTGTGGACAATATGGAACGAACATAATAATAGTATATTCAAGGGAAAGAGTAAAAACCCCAATATGATTATCAATGATATTATTTCTTTTAATCAATGTTGGATATAATGTTTGGGTACAGGCTTTGAGAATGAAGAAGTCCTCTGCTCAATATCTTCTTTCCAGCAAATTAGGGAATAGGAGCAAGCTCTACCAGCTCCTCATAATTCCAGGCCAGTGATGGATACTAACCAACCTTCTCTAGCTCCTACTGATGAGAATTTTATGCAATGATTAATGTTTTGTTAATCGAACTGAAAACAATATGATTGTCACTAGAAATTTTTTGTTTAGCCTATTGAACGGAGGCAATTATTGGCAAGAAGATGTGGTTCGGCAAGGCTTGTATTTTTGGATACAATCTGCATTTTGATATTGTTCATCTCTTCGTGGTGGTTGCATAGCCAAGGGAAATATTAATATTAGTTAACCGATTACAATAAACAACAAGCGCATAACACAGCATGTCAAATGATCCACTGGGTTCCAAATCTAGGTTTAGCAATGAAAAAAACATGTCAAATTCTCCTCTTCCCATGTTTGGTGAAAATCTTGAGAAAAATATACTTTTAAGTTCTAACGTAATCTCGCTTAGAGGCACTGCATTGTCCACGTTCCGTCAATTCGTCGATATCTCGTGGTGCTACGAATTGGCTCTCTCGAGATGAGCAGGAGAGTGCAGAGGAAAGCAATAGTAGACTCCTCCCAATCGAAGGACAAGGAGAACACCATGGAAGTGGAGATTCCCTCCTCCATCGCTGCCTTGGTTGACTAGATCAGTCTCCTCGATGACACCGTGCTCTAACTCTTCGCCTACCTCAACTACTGCCACAGAGCGAGCCTCTCCTTCACTTACCAGAACTGGTGGCTCCTCAAATCCTTCCCCTGCCTATGGAATCCTCCCCCTGCCTGTTGATAAGGGTGGCAACGGATCGAGTTTAGATCGAGTCTACCTATATTCAGAGGTCTGGGTCTAGGTCTGAGTTTTAGGTCTAATAGGTCCTTCAACCTATTTCTCAATTGAGATTCAATTATTCAAGTGATTCAATGAAAACAGAAGATTTCTCTTAAAATAGGATATTTCAATTATTCAAATAAACATATCCAAATACACATTCAAGATGCAACTCTGATATATCTCAAATACATATTCAAGATTCAAATAAAATTTACTAAATGCAATAACATTCAACTAAGATTTAATTATTCAAATGATTCAATGAATAAGAGAATGAAAGATTGAGATTTGAGAGTAGAATAATATATATTATATATATAACGTAAATATTATATATTAGTCATTATATTTAACTTATAATATATTATATATAAATCGGATCCATGGATCCATAGGTTTGGGTATTTTTAAACCTAGACGCTACCCAGTAAATGAGCGGATTTAGTAGGTCTAGGTCTATGGGTGTCATTTTCAAGACCTAGACTCATACTTTACGGGTCCATCCCTGACCTATTGCCAGCCTTACCTGTGAACCTCGCTCGACTTCCGGACACATTGATGCAGTCCCCCAAGATGTGTTCTCTCGCGACAAGGTGTTTCGATCTCCATGGCCTCCAGTTTTGGGAGCATGAGTCTACGTCCATCATTATACACTTTATGGGCCCATGGGCAACGAAAGGTGAGTGGGGATTGCTGTCGAGCCATCGGGCTAAAAGGGGAAGCGAAGGGGGGAGAGGGGAGGATCGGAGGAGGGAAAGGGGAGCACCAGAGGAGGACACAGTAGTCGATGGAGGGGGGAGGTGGAGGAGGGAGAGTTGGCGAGGGGAGGATTGGAGCTAGGGGAGGTGGAGGAGAAAAAGGAGACAGATCGGAGTAGGGAGGCAGCACCTATATTGTCAAGCTTGAGTAGGGTTTTGAGAGATTTAGAGAGAATGAGAGATTAAGAGTAGAAGTGTGTGTGTGTGTGTAGAGAGAGAGAGAGAGAGAATACATATCTATTACATCTTTCCTCAACATTTAAAACCACTTTTACATGAAACAAAATTTGTTTCTGTTTTTTACATTTTTGTAATTCAAAAGGAAAAAAATATTTAAAACCCCCTCCACCCACACCCTCTCCCTCCCTAGACCTAGTCGCACCACCTCCTCCCCAACCCCAGCCACCCCAGTAGTGGGGGATAATGCCCCAACCGCTGCCGTCACCATTGCAGTAGCATGTGGAACCAGCAGACCTTTGCCCCTCTTCGCACATGTAGAACTAGAAACCGTTCCAGGTCTCTCCAACCTAGCTTCTCCAGGTCTCGCTGTCTTAGCCCCGGCCCATGCCCCCAAGATCTACAGTTGTCGCCTCCTCGTGTGAGTAGGAGCACGCAGCGTCACAGGAGAGGGGGTGGGGAGACGTCACAATCGACTCCTCTTCTTCGTCTCCATGGTCGACTTCCTCCTCCTAGAGTTGTCCAAGATGCCATGAAAGGTGGTGGAGCCTTTCGACGAGTCCCAAGACGCTGGTTTTTCTCCCAAAGACTCCACCTTTGCCGTCTCTGAATGTTGGTTTTGTGGAATGCTTCATGTGTTTGTGTTTGTAGACAAATCAGTATTCTCTTGAAAATTGTTATTTGCTTTGCGAGGAGGCAGAGCTCCGTGGTGGCCTGATGTTGGATCTTGACCGAGGTGGAGTTGAGGTTGGTGATGAGGCATTGGACAACGTCGTCAGATGTGGTGGATGGAAGGAGGCCTACTCTTGTAATACTATTTGGATTCAGTTCACTAATACTTAACTATATAGTTGAAAGTTGGGTTTCTAAATTTTGTATATAATTGTAATTGTAAATTTATCTTGTATTCAGTTCTGTAATACTGAATTGAAAAATTATTATTGTTTTAATAATACTAAATTATTGATCAAAGTAATGTTTTCAATCAAATGTAATTATAATTACGAAATTATTTCTCATTCAGTACCGTAATACTAAACTAAAATAAACATTTAGTAATACTAAAACATTCAGTAATACAAAATTATTTTTTATTTAATTTAGTAATACAAAATTATTTTTTATTCAATTCAGTAATACTAAACTAAAATACTAAACTATTTTTAACTTGGATCAATAGTTACCACACTTAAATGCAATTCAAAAAATTTTAAAAATTTCCCCTCTAAAGAGAAACTACTAGTGATGTTACTTCAAATAAAATGATTTAAATTATGCTTGTTGGATTTAAATCCAACATTCCAGATCAATCTTTCCTTAAATAAGTTAATTTAAGAGATGATGTAACTTATCTGGCTTCTACACACACACACACACACACACACATTAATCCTTATATTTTAACTTATAATATATTATACATACATCAGGTCCATAGGTCCATGAGTCTGGGTATTTTTAGAATCAGACCTTACCTGACAAATGAGCAGGTCTAACGGGTTCAGATCTATAGATCCATGAGTCTCATTTTCAGGACTTAAACCTATACTTTACGGGTTTAGATCCATGGATTGTCAAGCCTGAGTTGGGTCTTGAGAGATTTAGAGAGAATGAGAGATTAAGAGTAGAAGTATGTGTGCGTGTGTGTATATACATATGTTAGAAATATTATACATTAGACCTTATATTTTAACTTATAATATTATATATACATCATATTCATAGGTCCACGAATCTGGATATTTTTAGACTTAGATCTTACTCGATAAATGAACGCATTTAGGTCAACAAGTCTATGGATTTTATTTTCAGGACTTAAACATATACTTTACGCGTTCAGATTCACAAATCTTGGGATCAAACCCTACTCATTATGAGTCCTATCTGCACCTTCCATGAAGGAGTGCAGGAACAAGTAATTCTTCTTTACATACATGGGAGTAACAATATTATTAACAAAGGTCTGTTTATGTGTTGTTTATGTGCCCAGTTGTTTTTCAAATGGCATGACGTGAGACACAGATGGTATTTCTTTGTCGGCTTTTTAAGACAGAGAAAAACTTATGTCAGTTTACCAGATTGCTTGGTTAAAAGTCAGTTTGAACTTTTGATATCCTATATATGTAACAGGTTTTATAACTTATCTAATATTTGAGAGAAGAAAATAATTAGTAGGTGAAAATTTGGAGAACCCAAAGGATAAATTAAGCCTTGCTCTCTTCAACTTTACAAGCTTTCATCTTGCATCCCTCAGTTCAAAATGTTACAATGTCTCTCTTAAAATTCAATACATCGTTTAAGGTCATTGTCTATTTCTATTTGTCCCTTGACCTTATCAAAAATTTACTTGGATAATTTTATCCCTGATCAATTACATAAGATCCTTCAATTTTTAATTTCATATCCTGTGATAAAGGGCAAAATAGCCGTATCAACCATGATATAGATGGTGTTTGACAAAATTAGGATTAGATATTATTTTTAAAACTTTAAGGGAGACAACATAATGTTATAAATTTGAAGGATGTAATGAGAAAAATCCATGTAGTTGAAGAAATAAAGTGTTTTTTTGCTCTTAATTGATCAACTCAACTTTCTCAAGGATTTTTTTTTTTGGTTTAAAATTAAGGAAACAATGTCTAAGCATGTGGATTTAGTCATAATTGAAATGACATGGTTTATTAGTCCTGGGACCATACACATACTACGAACTCCGTTACTTATAGAAATCATAATTAAGATCGGAAGCTATCAAAGGTGTGTGCTCTTATTCTTATTTATTGAAACACTTGAATTGTTCTGAAGTTTGGAAACATAACCATTTTCATATCATACCAGAATCACTGTCGTGTCACCAAATTCAATTGTCGGTGCTTGATATTTAACTATCAACAGTAATCTAGATCTACACATATATTATTTGATCTGAGAAAGATTTCATCGACAAACTGTACTATTTAAGTTGTTTCTTATTTTGAGTTATTGTTCTAGAGCAATGTTCTCAGAGATGCAAAAGCTTTTTATACATGTCAGATATGCCTTTTGAATTTTCAAAGGATATAGATACAGAAAATATACAGATATCTATATATACATAGACAATTTTTTATATCTCAACATCTGACCATTAGATTAAAAATCTAAACCTCTAAACATGATCGAAAATATTTAAAATGCTTTCATATAAAAAATCAAGTTATTTTGAAATTCCTAAGTACTGAATTTTACATGTATTTATTACAACTTATTGTAGCTCATAGAGAATCATTGAATTTATATATGAATAAATTTATATGTTATGAGTTTCTAAATGATAAAGATTTTAGTATGTACCTGATTTAAATGATGTCTATTAAGATCTATGGATTACATTTTGGTTTTAAAACTTATAACTTAGAAATCTAATGATTCTTGTTTTAAAACCATTGAATTTATATATGAATAAATATGCATATTAGGAGTTTTTAAATGATATAGAATTTAACATGTATCTAACCCAAATGATGTAGCTTAAGATCGACAGATTATATTTTGATTTTAAAATTTATAGCACATGATTTTGAAGATTGTCCTTAAAATGCTCAAATGAGGACAATCGATAGTTGATCCTCTCTTTATTTGTACATAGATATATATTAAATATTTAATGATAAAAACTTGAAATCAATCCCTAGACCTATTCTGTCTCCGTTGAATTGTAAGTTGAGTTTTTATGCTACAACACTCCATGATATGTCATGATGTCATCTAATAAGTATTTTAACTTTTGAGATAGATAATCAAATAGTTCTTTGTAAATTAAGACTTTGTCATTTATAAATTTTTTACTTCTTGATGTTTCTTTTCTCAAAATTTATTTATCTAGTTTACAAGGATTTTACTTTATATTTTCTAAGTTTGTCAAATCTCTTAATCTAAAAAAAAAGGGACAACAACAAGGGTGAGCTCAGAAGCCTAGAAAGTATTATCCAATGAAGATTTAGATTTATAACCAAAAAATGAAAACTCAATGAAGAAATACGACTTAATGCAATAAATTCAGATAAACAATGTTCAAACTGAAATTTCAAATAGAATATATTCCTTTATATCCGTATCTTTAATCTTTATTAGTCATTACAACTCAGGCAACCTCTATATTAGATGGCTCAACATCGACATCAAATATCATTTTTATCTTTAGTGGCTCCATGTTTATAGTCAAGTTGCCATTTCTTAAGTAATACTTTCCTACGAAGTTAGTTTTTAGACTTGAAACTTGATGAAGTTAATATTTTAATCTCAATCACTTGATAAGTGAATGATAGAATATAAATATCATTAACAAGACCATTTTAAAGAAACTTGATAAATTCTTTTTAGATTTGCATGAAAGGAATTTGATATGAAAATAAAAGTCATGAATAATATTTACCTCAATCATTTACAATCTCATTATAAAATCATCTATACAGTCCACTAAACATCAGTCTAAAACATCCATCTTTTCGATCCCAAGAAATCATTTTCTGGATACATTTATTAGAGACAAAGTTGTAGAATATTACATTATCTTTTCAATGTATCTAAAATCATAAAATTTCAAATTACATACTGAAAGTTAAAATCGAAATATTAGTTATGGTATTGTAGACACCCCGATTCAATAATCACTTGTCAATGGACTTCTTTGGACAAACTCGCTCTGGTCGTGATGGTTCTAATCCCTTTCCCAAACCTACCCAACACTCATGAAACTTATTCAATACATAAATCAATCACTAAACCACAAGCCCAAAGCCCATTGTGATTTATACAATCAAATACAGACCCTACAAATATATCATGCGTAGGTTACTAGCGCAAATAGTTGGCACAACTAACTGGCGTACTTACTGAGCGCATAATGCCTTATATTAGTTAATTTTAGAGGGACTAATTTGTGTCTTCACTTGGAGGACATCAACTTTCTTACTTCTCATTGGCCGTCATTTATCTAGATGTGTACTTTGATATACTTAGACCGTCATGCCCTTATTCAAAATTTAAATTCCCATCCACCCCCTCTTAATTGAATCATCCACTCATCCAAAGTCATTATATATCTGCATGCCACTCACATATATAACTGCTATATCCTCACTAATGA
>JAMKQA010017049.1:0-11161 GCA_024699735.1 Posidonia australis | reverse complement strand
AAGAATTTCCCAGAAGAAAAGATCTGAACCTCAACTTTAGGAGCATTGGACCAATGGGTCCGAATGTGGTCTTGAAGGGTTTCAATAGTCAGGTTGGTATTGTGCGCAGTAACGATGGCACTGCGAGACAGTAACAGGTGTTGTTTACATACTGCCTCAGAAGGAGTCAAAATAAATGGGTTCTGAGGAGAAAGTCCAATAGATTTTATGGTGGGAGGAAGTGTGGGAGCCATATGCACACCCTGAAAAAATTTACACAATGCTACAGAGTGAGAGGATGCTTTACACTTAAAACAAGATCCCTTGTATTTACAATTTTTTCTTTCATGACCCCTCAGCCCACATTTAAAACATCTTTTATGTAAAATACAAAAGTTTACCTAAGGAGGATGAACTTTTCTCCTAGAAATTTTTTCCCAGCCGCTGGAGGTATCCTCTTCGGAAGACAAAGCTATGCAGCGCTCAACACCAGAAGGGGTATGGTGTCTTCTGGAAGCTGCAAAAGTGGGGGTAGTATTCTGGGTGGGAGACTGAAGTACCGCAAATCGCGAGCCAGATGGGGTGTATCGAGTACTAGAGGAAAGATAAGGAGAGGATGCTTGGGCAAGGCGGCAAAAATCAGATGACGAGTCTGTGTCAGGTAATGTACCCGCAAACAAAGGAGCCTCAGAGTTCTCGGACTCCAAAAATTCCTCCCCATAAGCCGTTACATTATCAATCTGATAATAAGAAGACCCACTATGTTTTACCATAAAGCCCTTGCTAACAGAGGAATTATTTAATTCTGTAACTGGAAAGAGAAGGTTATTTTCGAAAAGAGGTACATTTCCCGCGTGTTCAACATCCACATTGCCTCTCTCACACAGTATTGCAGGTGGTGACGGTAAGGTAATGCTATTTGTCTCGCCCCGATTCTCAAGAGATACAGAATAGCAACCATCAGGATATTCTGACGGCAAATTCGGCGAACAAATATTATTATAAATGGGAGAGACGTCGTTTCGAAAACCGAGCGAAGTAACATTAATGCTAGATAAGACAGTGTAGGAAGGTGAAAGGGAAAAAGCTAGCACGACGTCTGACTCAGGGATACGATCTAGTCCCACCAAATCAACCTTCGTCGACGAAACTACCATATTATCAGAATCATCCTTAAAATTAGCCTCCAACTCTCCATTATTCCCATAATTCGAGTTAAACACCTTCTTAATAACCGAGGGAAAATACTGAGAGTAGCCCCAAACAGAACCCGAGGAGTCAGTGAGACCATCATTCTGCCAGGCTCCACTCATAGTGCACAGAGCCCCTCGCTGGAATCCCACCGGTGGGAACGAGCTCACCGGCGTTAATGGAAAATATACAGGATCTAAAGAAAAAGGAAGCATTGCATTTGAACATAGAGTCCCAAGGGGGCGATACAAAGCTCCCAACTCAGATCTATCAATATCTAAAGATTCATCCATAACAATAATAGCAGACATTCTCTTGACAATGGAATAGAAATGCTCCATAGTAACAGAGCTAGAAGGGGCAAAAACCCCAAATCGCAATGAACACCATTTCACCGAATAACACCAGATCGGTGACAAATATTTAGTAAAAAATAAACAATCTACAGAATATATTCATTGGGACCTTGGAATCAAGATGAAAAGCAACAAAGGCACCATATTTTATCACCAGAGTACCAGATCTAGACGATCGGGTGGCCTCCGAAGGGGATCCACCCCGTCTGAAACCAGGAGGGGATATGTCCCGACCACAGGAACCAGATCGGGGATCTAGGAGGGGGCAGCCGCCTTCCTCTTATGACTTCCCAGATCCGGGACAAGCAACGAGGAAGAGTGGAAAGGTGTTACCAACCGACGGTGAGCTTTACCAGTCGCGGGGCTTGCAGAGAGAACCTCAGCAAAGGAGGAAGCCTTGCACGAACGGAGGTAGTAAGGTGAAGGTGTAGCTACACGGCGAACAGAGCGACGGTCGGACGCCATAGTAAGAAGAAAGCACACAGAGTTAGGACACCAGAAGAGCACTTTTTCGTGAGAGCTTTTTTTAAGATATACAAAGTTGGTGGTAGTTGAAAAGAGAACTCAATATTCCAAAATTAAAGCAGCTAACGGAGAGATCAATAAACTACTTTAGTTATATGTTGAACATGGATAGTGATATTTTTATTACCTTTGACATTGAAACTTTGTGATTCTTAATTTTGTAAAATGAACATTTCTTTTATTCTTATTGGTGGTTTCATAGCTAAAAATGATAATAATATAGCTTACCGTTATAAAAAAAAAACATTAGCCACTTTTAGTTCATGTGGAGTATTAATACAAAATTTAGTTGTATTTCTCCACTTCCTGCGACAAAGAGCAATGGAACTACACTAATGTGGACATCGCCCAGAGGCCAGAGAAGCTCATAAACTGGCCAAGAATTCCTGCTAGAACCAACCTAGACTCAGATATGGCCTTGTTGGTCATCAACAGGGTACAGCCTGAACATAACATGACCCTTACAGAAGATCCAGACTGACGCCCTCCAGAAAAGATGGGTTAACAGCATGGTTCGGTTGTTTTTGGCATGCCACACCCCCATGGAATTTCAATTCATCCATAATCTTTTTGAGAAAACCAATAGGAAGGACTTCGTGGCTTAATATTAAGGATTTAAGGGAGAAGTACACTGTTAAGGTTTTGAAGTACACTATAAAAACCCAACTAAGTGCTAAACAAAACAAATCACCTGTGCTTGTTCTAAACAGCATAAACCAAATAGATCCAAATCAACATTGTTTAGAAAAAGATCATAGTTCAAACTTTACAGCTGGACGATCATATCTAGCTTGCTGCTGGTTCAAACCTTAGTTTAGATAGCTCATGGCATTGCATAGAGAATCTAAGTTCCAAATCTCAAACGACGGCAACTCAAACATATATAAGAGAACCTTTCATATAATTTTTTTTGGTATAACAGGCTTTGTACTCCCAACCACACGAAAACAAAGCATGGGCTTCTTTTGCAACACAAATCATTTTCTTACAAGTTGCAACTGTATTTCCATGCATAGACCACACGTCCACACCACAAGATATATCAAAGCTTACAAGTCTTAACAACTGACTGATGTGATAATCCTCATATTGGACAAAATCGATCAATAATATCATCATATATGAGAGTAGCTCTCTGTCTCATGAACTTCAATTCGATATGAAGCATCAGCCATTCCTCTCATGCACCTCCTTTATACAAAACAAGGATATTGTCAATTCTAAGACAATTTCCAACATAATCACTGAAACTTTATGTTCTTGCACAAATCTACTTTAAATATTAACCAGATAGACTAAATCAATTTTGGCTATCTTAGGCTCAGACACTCAGAATTCATGCACTTCCTCTATCTTCATCAGTAACACAACCATAGATGATTTGTAGTTCTGTAGACAGGACATTTGCGTATTCAGATTTACCAGTGGTTTATTCATCTGTAGAAAATGAAGAGAGGAAAAGAATTAAAATTTAAGCACGGTTTAAGAAGCTAGGAACTCAATTTCCAAATTGAATTACAAATCATGTACGCACACACATGCATTTTAATTTCAACAGAAGTCAGATGATTTCTGCACAATACGCAATGAATAGACCCAAATTAAGCAGTAACACAATAAAGACGAAATGAAATGGAAACGACCAAACAACTGTAGAAACAAGAAAATTTAAGTAAAAGAAGAATTTTGTGAAATCTACTACATAATCAGATTCGCCTTCCATCTAGTATGTTTAGGTGTTAGTAAACATACTGGATGTTGATGGAAGCCCACTAATAAATGGAATAAAGCTTTACGATGAAATTGTATTCCAATGGTTGGTAAGGGGAATAAAAACCTAATAAAATAAAAGCTGCTTCATGGTAAACATTGTTTTTTAACAAATCTATGATAAAACTTTTCTTTTTTGCATGGAAAAATTACCCACAATTAATTAACTGTAGGAGGAAAAGCTAATACTTTGAACATAATTGACTTAAAAACACAGGAAAAAAAATGGTTTCCAACCATTTAACCTAAACATAATCTGAAGGTACTGAAAATACAGCTGGTTGTTAATTTACCTTCCAGTCATTGGCAAAATTTTATTTGCATGTCATCGTTACTTTGAAGTGTAGACTTTTGAAATCACAACTAGTTATTGTCTCTTACATTCGCTGTCATTTAAGCCAAATCTGAGAATTGAAGTGGAACAAGAAATCTAGACAACAAAACAAGCAAGCATGTAGTAATAAAAGGATCATGAGAACAAAGAGAGACTAGCCAATCTCTCCGGCAAAGATATCAAAATCAGTACTCCATCACTGTTTTAGAACTTTTCTAAAAGAAGAGAAGCATGAAGAGAAAACATAATACACTGAATTCAGAAGCTATAACTCACCATTCAGGATTACCGAAGAAAGCAAGAGGAATGACATCTTGTTGCTTGAAAGGTACCGACACAAACCTGAAATATCAACGGAAAATCATACATAGAGATCTCAGGCCCATTAATCCAATCCGTCTGGTGCATGATGCAGTTCTTCAACAAAACCTGCAACTGATCCACCACCGTACCATTTGCAGAAGGATGAGGATAATTGCACTTGGATTCCTCAATCTTGTATGTTGATCCCAAGAAACTTCAGGATATTAAATTACACAGAGAGCTGATTGCATTAGATTACTACAAACCAAACACAGCCCAATTGCATCAGTGAACAGACATTCGAACATGAAGATGTCAAAACCTTGAACTTACTGAAATCAAGACAAAGCGGTCAAAACCTTTACAACACCCCCTTGAACTTTAAGATGTTCGAGTAATCCAGTAGCCTATCGACCTACAGTTTTTCCCTTTATTGATAAACAAGTAGAACAGAAGTGTCGCCGTCAGTCTTCACGTAAACGACCGACTTCTTCTGTTCGTCCTCCCCTTCACTTCCTTGTTAGTACCACCAACAACAACAGCATCTCCACCACCACTGCAACTCGTGCTCCTACTCTCCGACCCCGACCGCATCGCCGTCCTCAACACGCTTCTAACTCGACGAACCAACCTCCTTCCAAACCCCCTCCCACTCTTCAAATTCCCTACCAACTCCAACACCCTCTCCTCCTCCTCCTCCTCCTCCTCCTCCTCCTCCTCCCTAAAGAACCTACAGCTCTCCGACCGAATTCGCACAGACCCCATTTCCTCATCTTCCTCCACCTCCTCCCGCTTCCCTTCCCTCAAAATCCTCTTCATCCCCGACAGCTCCTGCTCCAGCGTCTGGATCCGAAAATTCGTCGCCTCCATCGTTGCCTTCAGGTGCTGCGCCTGCCGGACCGCCGCGTCACGTTGGAGTATGTCCCCGAGAGTTAGGGTCCCGGCGGCGGTGGTGGCAGGGGTGGAGGTGGCGTCCTGCGCCTTGCAGACGCGGTCGAAGAAGGAGACGCGGGTGTGGAATTGCTCGATCAGCATCGCCTGCACCACGAAGCGCAGCGGCATTCTAGGGTTTCGAACCAGATGGATGAGGCGTTGCTGCGACAGCTTCTTGCAGTCCACAACCGAGCAAATCCGGCTCTTCTCGTCCTCCGTCAGCTTCTTCCCCCCGGAGTAATTCTGCTCAAAAAATGTAAAAATCTCTCAATTGCTAGGGTTTCTCCTTTTCTTCTCCCCCCCCCTCCCCCCAAATTCTCCATTGCATTACCTCGAGGTAGTGGTCGACGATAGTGTAGACGAGATCGTGCCGATCTGGGAGACGATCGTGTATCGCGTAGGCGATCATATGGAATTGTTCGGCGGTGGTCGTTGAGAGATCATTGAGCCAAACGGGATTTCCTGTTTCGGTTCTTCCTCCACCGGTGACGGTTAAGGCTTCAATGCACCTGCCGGCGAGGAACGCCGCCAACTCCGCCGCGTCGGGGAGGAGCGCCAGACAGGTTCTGAGAACGATTTCTGCGTGCTCCGTGCTGGAGGCGACGATCTGGCAGAAGTACCACTCGAACCTCTCCAGTAGACTCCCGTCGCCGTCGAGGTTGGGGTTGTCGCAGTCGTCGTCTTCGGCCATGTCGAGCCATTCAGCGGCGACGCGGAGCGCGGCGACGTCGGAAGGGGTGATGGGGATGTCGGAGCCGTAGCAGAAGCTGGCGACGGCGGCGAAGGTCTCCGCCGTTATCGTCGACGGCGGGGAGATTGTGACGACGGAGGGGGATGATTCCGCCACGTGGCGCCGGAGGTAGCGGCTGTGTGAGAGCAGTGGATCCTGAAAAAGGTCATGCCAGGTCATTTTAGTAAATGCCCCTATGTCTTCCATTTATTACGGAAATGTCATTGTTTAGTGATTAGGAGTTAGGACTTAGGACCCTTTTTTTATTTTGAAATATATTAATGATTAGGACTACTGGAGTGGGAAAATTTGCAGGCTTTGGGGCACGTATATCTGACGGTTATAATGCACTGACGAGTTTTCATCCGACTGTTGAATTTAATGGCTTCCATTCTTTGAGCTGATGTGGTGGACTAGGATGCGTTGACAGACCCAGGTTGGACACTAACAAGTAGGAAGACAAATTGGGCTTGTTTATGATTTTAGAGACTTAGAGCCCATTTGGCAATCCACAAGGTAAAATAGCCTAATGCTCGTACGTACATCGTAAAAAGCTAACTAGTGTAATTCCTAGTTTCCCAGCCTGGCGTTTCATCCCATGCAAGTTTAATGAGGTGAGGTGGCGATTTTATTCACTGTGCAATCTTCTCGTAATAATTGCTTCATTAAAATTGGACGCTAATAATTAATTGAATTAGTATTACCAATAATTTCCTCAACAATTATTCCCAGCCATCTCACTACGACAATGGGGAAAAGAATAGATACTGTAGATAGGAAAGAAGGTTTTTTTCATTCTTTCTGATATTACTCATATACTTTCCTATCATTCCACTGCATTGTGTATGACAGAAAAAAGACATTAAGAGAACCTCTGGCATTGTCGAATAGCTAAAAAAAGTGAATTATTGTTCTTAGACCGTGTGGCAGAATTTTACCTTATGAAGGTAGAAGCAGTGGTCATAAACACGGACCAGCATGTTTACCTTGGATCCTGTTGCTCGTGACCTGGATGTGTCAAGGAATACAACATGAATTCAAGTGTACTACAGAAAGCTTTTTTTCACAGATGTACTACAGAAAAACTTGAAAGGAAAGAACTTGGACGGTTTGTAAGAGAAGGGAAAAAAAGAGCATACAGAAAGTCTTGAACTGAAAAGAAAAAGAGAAAGATTTCAACAGAAAAAAGGGGAGGAGAAAAAGAGATTCTCCCTTTTGAGGAAAAAAGAGGAGGAGGAGATGACATCGGAAGGAGAGATGAAAGAACATACCATTCTTCCACCGTGTTCTGTAAAGAAGACAGCAGTGATGGTAAGGAATGACTGCAACGAGGGGATGGAGTTAGAGAAGAGCACTTGGAAACATCATCTTCTTGGTCTTCTTCATAGATGGTCTCCGTCACCCCAAGATTTTTCCAACTCCTCATTTTTTCTTTTCCCCCCACCACCAACTCTGTTCTTCCCTGGACCTCTTGTTCTCTCCACTGCTTGAGAAAGCAAGGGGGATTTTAATGTGACCTTCCCTTTTGCTGTGGTTTGTACTGGGGAGGAGGAGTTGAATAGGTCAAGCATTGAATGCCATCCATGTGAACAGCCATAAATGCCATCCTACCCTCTCCTCCCCATGGCACTGCTGTTTTTAGAATTCGAATCGCATTTCATATTTTCATTGGATCATGCACTCTCGCGAGACGCGATCTCCTCGACGTGCTTATAAATTGTCCAGTTGGTGACAGGTTAGGTGTTGTTCTATGATTGGTAAGGTCTGCATATTATTGCGACGCTGGCTTGTATCAGCAAATAAAATTATCACCAAGTAGTCAAGTGCTTGTTTTTTTTTTTTTTGAAATAGGGAGTAATGTCACTATAATGCTTGATTAATTATGAGTCTACCATCAAGCAAAAGAGTAGATATTGGTCCATACAAAAGCTCAATAATGATACTCAGCACAGAATATTAGAGCATGGCAGTATAATATTTTCATGGATGAAGAAATGATCCAAGGGAAGGGTTAAAAAATCAAAAGCCTGATTCTGGGTTTTCCATATTACCCAAAGGATTGCCAAAACAAGAGAGTTCCATGCAGGATTACTGATTCAAGAAGGAGAACGATTGATCCGGGCTTACTGAAGCAAGCAAAATAGTGTGATTGAATATGAGATAATTCTGGAAATTGGAGATGCAAGTACAGTGAAGAAATAGGTTCAGGACTGTCTTAGGTTCATTGTTTCAAAACATACGAAGTTGATCACCAGTGCACCCCCTGTTGATCACGTTGTCTTTTGTGAGAATTTTATTTTTGATAGCTAACTAGGCAGAAAGTTTTACTATAAGTGGTGCTTTAGCTTTCCAAACATGTTTAATATTTGCGAATCTAAGGCTCCCATCATTGATGATGTTATAGCAGCTCTTTGCTGTGTATGTCTCATCTTGAGAAAGGGACCATTTGGCAGTATTTGAGCACTGGTCAAGAGAGAGAGATTGTAAGATAGCCAATATGTTGGGACATTTGTCAAATGAGAAGTTTTAGTGTATTCTAAATGAGTTTTCAAGTCTATGTGAGTAATGATCATTAAAGATCAATTCAAATGAAGGGTGAAACGGACGACCGTTTTCATCCATTCATGGTTGGATTTACTCTGACGGTTACAATGCCTTTATGGTCGGAATTGAAACGGCTAAGGGGAGCCATTGGAGGAGGGGCGGACGGGTGGTCAAGGTCCCCTATAAATAGAGGAGAAGACAGAAAGGAAAAACACACAGAAAACACTTACAGCGATCTTCCTCCTTCTTGACCATCGCCGGAGCCCCAAACGCTCGACGCAGGAACACTCTACTTAGTCGTCAGTTTTTTCTATCGATGGTATCAGAGCCACCGTGCCCGAGCTCGCCGTGCCACCGCTAGGGCTATAAATGGGTTGGGTATAACCCGTTAACCCGAGTCAACCCGACCCGTTAAGAACGGATTAGTGTAGAACTTTTGTATACCCGTTAACCCGTTAACCCATCACCTGCTAACCCATAAATTTAGTGGGTCAGGGTCAGGGTAGCATACTACGGGTACCCGTTAACCCATTAACCCGGGGGTAATTAAGTAAATTTACCTAAACCCTAATATTTTAACATAAAATATAAATATATATAAACATTTTAACCTAACATTTACCTGCAGTCCCGCACTCCCGCAGCCCGCAGTGGCGCAGCCAACACCCCCGTGGCCCCGTCCCGACGTCCGGCGTCCCCCGATCCTCTCCTCGCGACGGCACTAGGAAGCAGCGGGGGACTCTCTCCTCGCGACGGCATCGGGAAGCAGCGGGCGACTCTCTCCTGTGACTCCCTCCTCACGACGGCATCGGGAAGCAGCGGGCGACTCTCTCCCGTGACTCCCTCCTCGCGACGGCACCGGGAAGCAGCAGGCGACTAATGGGTAGTGGGTAATAGACTGGCTGGAGTGTGCTAACGGTATGTTGGAGGCTCGTCAGAGCTAGGGTGCTTTCTAAAGCGCTTCCACTGGTGGCTGGCTGATCTGGGGAGGGCGTTAACTGGTGCGGAGGTGGATAGAGCAGGGTGGAGCGGTGGTCGATTGAGAGAGCAACAATGGTTCCACCCCTCTGTACTCTATTTTCCTTACTTTTCAAATGCATCCATATAGATTTCCGCCGTCTTCCCCTCTCTTTTCTGTGCTCGATGTCTCACTTCCCCATCAGATGGCCACGACCGTCTGAGACCTCACTGCCGGTAGCCTGGTCGACGGTCGTCAGTGGTAGACGTCAGGTCCAACAACTTTGTCGACATCATGGCGTCAGTGGACAATAGACTGGCTGGAGTGTGCTAATAGTATGTTGGAGGCCCATCGAAGCTAGGGTGCTTTCTAGAGCGCTTCCACTAGTGGCTGGCTGATCTGGGGTGTTGGCCTGGCAAATGGTTGGCCTGCTAGTGGTTGAGTTGACCGGGAAGCTTCAGGCTAGTAGGCTATTTTGGTGTTCCTACTGTAATAATCTACCATGTTTATTCTATGCTTGAGTATCTAGCTTTCCTGATTGATTTGATTAGGATGAGGCTTTGCAATTTATCCCTGCGCAAGTGCATGTTATGCTCTATTGTAAATGTTTTTTTGGGTTTCCTGTCTAACTTGGATTGATGAAGAAGAATCCCTGGGATTTTGTGTTCGTGGCTTTCCAACCTGTGTTTCCTTGGATGTATCTTGCTCGAACGCATTGCCATGGCTTGATTTTCTGGTTTCTAAGTGACGTGATTAAGATAGGATGATTTCATTTTCTGGTTTCTAAGTGACGTGATCAAGTGGTCTTAACAATATAAAAAAGTCACCCGTTTCACTCGTTAACCCTACCCATCATCCGTTGTTCTAATAGGTAGTGGGTAGGGTAGCGGCTAGAATTTTGTAAGACGGGTATTAACCCGACCCGTTACCCGTTAAGAAAGGACGGGTTAGGGTTAGGGTAGACCTCTAACCCGACCCAATCCGACCCATTTACAGCCCTAGCCACCGCTACATCCCCGCAGTCTTCCCCTCCCAACGAGCGCGAGCCTTGCCCCAGATCTGCGCCGCCACCTCCCCACGCGTGCCGCCACTGCATCCCTGCGGTTTTCCCCTTCCCGCGAGCGCGAGCCCTACCCTGAATCTACGCAGCCACCATGTCGCGAGCGCTAGGAGGTAGCTGTCTCCCCCTCGCCGCGAACTTCCCCTCGTCGCGAGCTCCCCGAGCATGCCGCCGCTACCTCCTAGCGCGACATCGCGCGCCCCTGTTCTGTGCCGCCACCTCCCCGCGTGCGCCCTGCCTCAGTGCGTCGGTGCTGCCTCCCCGTGCGAGATCGCGAGCCCCTGTTCCACGCCGCCGCCGCCTCCCCGCGTGCGCCCTGCCTCAGTGCAGTCGTGCATCACCGCTGCTTCCCGCGCGCCCTCTCTGTTAGAAATATTACATTAATTTTGATGATTATTCAATTGTGCTTATTTTCATAAATATTATAACGTGAAAAAGATTTTAAGTGTCTTAGCATGAATTCAAAAATATATATACC
>JAMKQA010017048.1:0-17732 GCA_024699735.1 Posidonia australis | reverse complement strand
CACCCCCCCCCCCCCCCCCCCCCCCCAACCTACTGTTATGCTTAATTGGGGGACTCTACTCCCTAATAAAAGAATGTTGAGTCCATTGAAGGCCCTTTCATTGAATTAGAAATCAGGAAATGTGTTTTTTCATTGCCTGATGACAAATCAACAAGACTTGATGGATTCCTATTAAGTTTCTATTACCATTTTTGAGACTTGGTTAAGTAAGACCTTCTCCAAGTTTTCCATTACCTTTTCCTTTATTCGGATAATGAGATTTTGAGATACATCAATCAAATCTTTGTAGTTCTAATTCCAAAGAAGACATGTGTTGAACCTATCCAAGATTAGTCTCGTTAACAGTAGTTATAAATTTCTAACTAAACGTTTAGCTACCTGTCTTTCACCTATATTGAATAGTATTATTAATAACTCCCAATGCGCCTTTTTAAAGGGAATGACTATTAGTTATTGCTTTCTTGCAACCTAAGGGTCCATCTGGTAAAACTTCAACTTTTGAACTCAAGTGTAAAAGTTAACTTCTAACAAGAAGCTATCATAACCCAGCTTCTGAAAATGTAAAGGGATTATTGTTCTAAAAGCTACATGCTTCTAAGGAGTTAATAGTATTTGGTAGAACTAATTGACCACTATAACTTCTGGAGAGAAACTATAAGCTCAAAAGTTGTTCAAAAGCTCTATCAAACAAATCCTAAGAAACTATTCATCTCTTATATTCAACTAGATCCAACGAAGTGATGATAAAACTAGATTTTGAAAAAGCTTTTGACCATGTAAACTGAGAGTTCTTGATTAACATTCTCACTAACTTTGGCTTTGGGTCTCAATGAATTTACTAGATCAAAATGTGTATATCTACTACAAAGTTCTAAATTTTAGTTAATGGATCTCCAAATGTGTATTTTGGCACCTCAAATGGGCTTAGACAAGGGACTGTATTGTTCCCTTTGTTATTTTTTTTAGTCACCTACATCCATAATAGGATGCTTCATTTGACTATGGATAATAATCTAATCAAAGGGATTATATTTCCCCACAATGGTTCGAAGGTGCTCAATATTCAATATGTTGATAATACCCTTCTCTTTCTAAACCTAACTGAGGAAGGCTAGATAAACTTGAAAAGAATTTTCTGCTACTTCTAAGTAACCTTAGGGTTAAACATTAATTTCAATAAGCCTTTTTTTACGAGCATAGGGATCTCCTTCTCCCTACTGAGAGATTTAGTACCATTTTGGGATGCAGTTTGGTTTTCCATTCCATAAATTATCTAGGACTATCACTTACTTTTAAGAAAGCCTCAATTAAATGTTTGGGCAGTGGTTTTGGATAAATTACACACCCATTTTGACTCTTGGAAGAGTTGATACTTATCTTTGGAGGGTAAGCTTAGTCTATTAAATTTTGTTTTGGCAGTCATTCCTACCTACTACATATCTATACTCCACCTGTTTGTTAGATTTGAAAGGGAAATTGACAAAGTCCACAAGAAGTTTTTGTGGAGTCTTAGATTTAATGTCTATAGGGGTTATTATCTTGCTAGATGGCAAAATATTTGTAAAAGTAAAGAATAAGATGGGTTAGGTATACTTAACATTAGAAACTTTAACATTGCCCTTAATTGCAAGCTGTTATGGAATCTTTGTCATTAAAAAAAAATACAAAATGGCATGGTCTGATTAGAAGTAAATCCTTCAAGAACAATTTTCCAGGTGCCATATTGAATACTTCTTCTAGTCATATTTCTCCCTTGTGGAAGGAAGCTAAAGTCATGCTTATTGATTATTAATACTTTTAGTACTTTCTCAATTCAAAATGGTGAATCCATTTTTTTTTGGGGACGATAGGTGGTTTGTTCCTAAAGTTATACCACCTTGTTATGTACAAAATGGTCTCTAACTAGAATGGTGGTAGCCTTCTCTCGTTTGGGAGTTGGACTTTTCAGGTCCAATCTTGTTATATCTCTTGGGCTGTTGTCATAGCTTGTTGATATTATTTCTGCCACCAATTTCACTTCAATCGAAGACTTTATCTTTTGGTCTATTACCAGTTTGCTAGTATTCACTGTTAGGAGCTGCTACAATATCTTGAATGATGGAGACCTGAGATAACATTTCAAGAATACCATATGGGAAAGCGTGTTACCACTTAAGGTGAAGGTATTTTTATAACAGGTACTCAAGGACAAGATTCTATCTAAAGCTAATCTGATTAAAAGGGATTGGCAAGGGCCATCCCATTGTTGTCTTTATTCCCAGAAGACTAAAGATCTGTGGAAAGAAATTTGAGAAATGAAACACTTAAAACATGAAGAGAATGTGAAAGAGCTTATAGAAAAAACAATGGGGAGTTACAGTAGCCAAGGTGGATACTTCAGGCTGTAAAGAAAAATGAGAAGCTCGAAGACCAAGAGACCCTCGCATCGGAGAAAACCCGATGGCCTTCACTCCCGAGATCTACTGAACAAAGCTACTCTTTTCGACTGGTAGGCCTTCAAGAGCCGTTTGGTCGAAGATGAAGACCCTATGGTCGAGGAGTCTCGCCCTCTCCGTCGCAGGTCTGCTAAACATTCCTCCGCTTTCTTCGTCGCCGGTGTCTAGGTATGCGTTCCCAGGAAATCGTTGAATTCCCCTGCTAGGCCCCTTATTTCCTCTAAAATCCCTTTTGACTCCCCATCAGAATCATTTAGCTCAGCGGTTCGAGCGAGGGGATTTAGGGTTTTTTGGCCAGATCAGGGGCATTTTCTTTTTTTCTAGTATGCACCAGATATGGTGCTGCTTCCTGGGCATAAATCTATGAAATGACTAGATAGGATTTTTGACATTTTTTTTATGCCTGATATTCTTCCATGTCGTTGTTTGGAATTTCTCAATAGATGTGTGCTTCCATATGGATTGAATATTGATGCTTTTTTGGTTAGATCTTGTATATCTGTTTTCCACTTTTCAGATCATGTTTTTACGAGCTGTGGGAGAAACATACTCTCTGATCGGTCCGCTAAAGTTCTTCCCCGTGACTCTAACTACGGCTATGCTCTGGAGGACGTGAATAGCAGCGAGTCTGGCATTTCAAATCTTTCTGAATCTCTCTACTCCCCTTCCCCGGAGGGGGTAAACCCTCCTTCTTCCTGTTCTGGGAGTGCTCTCCCGTCGGAGCCGTTTTTCGACCCCATGTTTCCCTACTCCGGTAGACGGTTGTACGACTGTCGTTTTCTCTTTCGATCATCGGAAAACCCTTGGGGCAGATTTCCCAGGCACTGACAGAGGTGTCGGGGCCACAGGGACCCCTTCAAATTCCGTGTGGGATTATACGATGTATTCGTCACCAATTATCGCAAAAAACTCCCACTCATAAGTATCATCCCGCAAAGACTAATTGCTTAGAGGAAAATTTAACTGCTAAGTTTAATGATAATATTAATGTATTTTCGACGGACTTTTTAGCTTCCTAAGGTGACGGCTCCATCTGCGCTGAAATTATTACATGCAGCCCTTGTCCTCCTCAAGACATTAATTCGTCACATGTGGCCTATAAATCCTTCGAGAACATACCTCGACACTCTTCCTCCTCCAACGGGTTTTTGTGCATATCAGACAATATCTCTGACACAGAGATACTTTCTGACAATGGAAATCTTCACTGTAATTTCTCTTCCTTACGAGAAAAGTTACTTTGGAGCTGGCAACAGATTTGCTCCCATTTCTTCCCCTGCAAAATCCCCCTTATGCTTTTTTGAGCTTGGAACCTCCCGCGATAACTTCTCCTCCTCTGCTTTTGAAGAAGGTTGGAAGGTGGTAACAAGGAAGAGGTTCGTCTCCCCCCGGGTAAGATTTTGTCGCTCTTCTGGGAGGTGTTTCAATTATGGGCTTCGGGGTCATCAAAAAAAGAGGTGTAAGTTTGCCGGAGTCTGTTGCAAATGTAAAGCTCCCACTCATTCCGTAGCTATCTATAAATTTTTTCAGGCCACTCAAGCCTCCACCCGGCAATCTCACAACATCGTTGGTCTTACCTCTCACTATCCCACAATATTACCTCCTTCTGAAGTAGTGTGCGGTCACTACTTAGCTTTATCACGATGTGCTATAGTCACCTCCCACTCTTTTCAGTTAACTAGACAAATGTTAGCTGACCATATCAAGTCATGTTGGCCTTGTGCTTTTGAAGTTGAGGTTCAAGTCCTCTCATCTGGCAAATTTCTGTTGGTCTTCCCTTCAACCAAAGCTAGGAACGAATATCTGAACATGTATGGAGCATCCTTGCAGATGATCTCAGCCTCCTTCATCCCCTGGTCCCCCAACTCCAATGTTGTTCGTACTTTGAAAGAAGATGGGGTGTGGATTAGGTTAGAAGGCATTCCTCACCATCTCTGGAATGTAGATGTTTTTCACCATATGATCTCAGGATTTGCTGAGTTGTTGGAAGTGAACCTTTCTATTGATTCTGCAAAATTTTTGAGGTATTCTAGAGTTAGAATTAGGGTACATCCTAGGAAAGACATTCCTGACTGTCATTTTTTTGCCTTTGGTAATTTGGTATACCCTATCAGATACCGATGCAGTTGGGACATCTGTTCTTCTAGCTCCTCCCTTTCCAACCCCACTACAAGTTCCATCCCTGCTTGGCCCTCTAAGACAATACCACCCTCATTTGGTTCTAGTGGTCTTCATCCTATTCGCAAGTCTTTTAAAAATAATAAAGGATGGAGGGGTGGTAAGGGTAACAAGAATTCTAGGGGAGGAAAGAACGTTTGGACCAGACCCATCAGTCCCACCATCCCCCCCCCCCCCTCAGTAAACTCTACTGGCATCTTGCCCACTCCTTCTCCTGTTTCTGGTGCTGATCATGACTCCCAAGACAATCAACATACCCACTTTCCTACTGTAGAGGCTAGTCACACTGTGGATGAAACATCCAAATTTGTGGAGGCTAAAATTAAAGCAAGAAATTTATCTTTGGCTAAATTTAAAAGGGTGCTTGCTGTCTACGACTGCCCGGAGAAGGACAACATGGTTGGTCCTTCAGAAGTTGCCTCAGAGACCCATCCTTCAACTCCTATTCATGCCCCAGGTACTAGTGATTCTCCCTCTGTAACTTCTGCCCTTTTGAATAGAGATTTACATCATGATAAGTCTACTTTAGCCCACATTGGTTCTGATTGCTCTAATTCTGGAGAAAATACTAGTTACCTTTTGCATGATGCACTCACTTGGGAGTCATATGATCATTTTATTAACTTTTGTGAGAAATTGGGTATTCCATTGAATACTACTGTAGAGGCTAAGAATTTCCTTGACTCTATTAAAGAAGATCAAGGTTTAGCTTGTATCAATTTAAAGGATAATGCTAGTTTGGTTGAGAACTTAGCTTCTCTTTCTACTTCCCCCCAATATCAATGATCATTTCAGCTTGGAACATTAGAGGGTTGGGTTCCAGTGGGGAAAAAAAGAGCCATTAGCAATTTAGTTAGAGCTAATAAATGTAACGTTCTAATAATTAGTGAAACTAAATTAGAGAATTTTTCTCCTAGCATTTTCAGATCTCTGGAAGCTAGACTATTAAATCAATGGACTTTCATTCCATCAATAGGAGTCTCAGGGGGAATTCTAATTGGATGGGATGATAGATATATAAAACTGATCAATACAATATCTGCTTCATACAGTCTTTCTTTAAACTTTAGAAATCATTTAGATGGCTTTAAACAAAAGGTCTGCCCGGTCAAAGGTCAAACAAAAGGATTTCGCGCCTGCGAAAATCTCAGGAAAAGGACCTTGACCGTCCGGTCAAAGGTCAAACAAAAGGATTTCGCACCCGCGAAAATCCAAGGAAAGAAGGGATAGAAGGATCTCGTCTGCCTAGAGCGAGAACCCGGAAAAATGAAAGCGATAGCCCTAGATTGTCCCCTAGGAAGGCAACTAGCTTAGATGCACTCTAGAGGGCAGAACTGCTTGCTACTGGCTCTGTGGCACGGAAGTTGGTGTTCTCGCTGAGATGCATGTGCAATATCCTCCTTGCTGGAGTGTTGGCTTTGCTGCGGGTTTCGCAAAAAGTTGGGGCATGTTCGCAACTGGGCATATCTGGTTGCTGTACAGCTAATTTCCTGATATGACAATCTTCTGATTGCTGTGTTGTTGCAGTGCTATGGTATTTGATATTCTGCTAGGTGCTTGTAGGCTTCTGTTCAAATGTGATATGTCGCACCCTTTGCGGGTTGTTCAGTATACTTCACAATCTCAGGGGTTTTCTGCAAATTTGCCCATCTGGTGAACTTGAAGACTTGTGCATTCATTTTCTTGGCATTTCTTTTTGCCTCTTGCAGACTACAGAGTGCGGAAGACAACAATGCAATTCTTGCAGCCATTTTGTGCCTTAGACTTTGGAAATTAAGATATATGCACTGCTCGTATGTGATGAGGCCCACTAGATAACTGTCATATCTGCTAGCTCATGTGCCGTGCAGGGATATCCAATCATGGTAACACCCAAGCATTGTTCTGATGTTCTGCAAACATGGCTTGGTGTATTGATTGCTGAGGACCGCGAGCAATTGCGTGTTCGAAGCATATTATCCTCATCGTTGAACCTTGTCTAGGTTGAAGTGAACCCACTTTTCATGCCTTTCGCTTCAGGTAGACTGAGCTTGCTTGGAAGAAGTCCGACGGGTCTCCGGGCTAATGCCGTTCATATCACCAACTGATTTCATGTGCCGTGACAGCTATGCTTCCGACAGGCTTATCCTGAAGTACTTGTGAGGAGTCTCATCTGCATACTCCCAAAAGTAGTACTGTCCCCTTGATCTTCGTGACTTAGAAAGGCAGCTGGCATGCCCCTAGTCAAAGACCTACGTCCAACCAAAGAGTAGTTAACATGCCCCTGGTTGAAGATCCCTTTTTGCCAAAATTCCAACTCAAAAGGCAGTTGGCATGCCCTTGGTTGGAACGCGGACAAACGCCTTGCAAAGCGATGCAAAATGCAAAAGTGGTAAACTCACCAATGCTAAATGTCAAATGATTTATGCAAGATTTATAAGATGGAAGCAAGATTTATGCATTGTATGTAGAAGATATGCCCTCAACGCCGAGGAAGCCTTCATTGCCTGCTACAAGGAACTAGAATGTCCTCGACTCACTTGGTGCTACCTGGATTCCTAGGTTTATGGTGGCTCTCACTTAATCAATGGATTTCCGAGGTAAAATGGGCTCCATGCCAAATTCCTAGGGCCCTACACCTACTCTTTTAATGATTCATATTTCTTTTTCTCCCTCAATGGCATGCTGACTTACTCTATCCCTGCTTGGAGGTAATAAACACCTAGGCTAAGGGGTGGCTGCTCTTTCAGTTTGATATAAAAGGGGTGGCTAGTCCCTTTGAACAGGTGGACTTGGTAGGTGTACGCTTCAACTCCTCCCCAAGTTATGTGATGGGGATAGAATCGTCCTACATGCCTCACTTAGTAGAGCCAACTTCTGTCTGCAACTTCTATCTTCTTATTTCTTTTGTACTCCAAAGTCTATATTGTTTCTTTATTGCTCGCATTCTCACTTGTGCCCTATCATTTTTTCTCCCTCTAGAAGTGTAGGCTCCTTAAGAATTTGTACATTTCGCCCACTTTCCTGTGGATAGTCACTCCCTCACTCCCTAGGTCACACAGGTAGTAACACGTGAGGAGGATCAAACTTTTCCTAAGCTGGCAAGCTTTCGATTTTCCTCATTGAGCAGTAGTTATGCCAATGTTCATATTATAATTACAATGCAAACAAAAGGAAAGTACAATGCAGATGATGCGATTTGTGATGTCTAGATGCAGTAAGCAAAAAACATAGAGATGCATGGGCTACAATGAAATGTTTTGCAAGGCTCGGGAGCGGCCGATGATCATTGGGAGTACTTTCAGTTAGGAGCCGCTGATGGGTGCCGATCATTGGTCCAGCGCACTCTCTTCGATTCTTGGAGGACCATAGTTGAAGCTCGGGCCTTGTGATTCTGGCTGCAGTGGTGAAACAACTGTTTTGCCCTTTGTGATTTTGCCGTGCTCTGTTAAGTCTTCTGTGAGCATCCCCAAATTGTTCTTGGGATAACCGTGTCATCTGTCAGTCTATCTTCTGAACACTACTACTGCATGATGCGCTGCTGACGGTTCTGAGTGACCGTTCTCAGGAAAAAAATCTTCTGAAAATTGTTGAGGCTACGAACAAATTTTGTTTTTGATTCAATACACCTGCATTGGTGAAGTTAGTTAAATCGCGAAAAATGATCATGTTTAGGGACTTACCGAGGCCTGGGGATTCCTTCTGCTAGTTCTGATGCTCGTATCCCAATTGTTCATGCTCTCTTCGTTCTTCTGCCTTGATCGGCTCGGCGGTTCCTTGGCCGTATCGCCCAAGGGATTCCCTTCTCATACCTCAGTTGCGACACAAATTTTCGACCACTAGGCAAGGGTTGTAGGGAACGGCCAAGTGGTTGACAGACTTATGAGCAGGAAAGAGATTAACTGGCTCTAATTGGTTGACACAGCACGGAATCAAAAATAAGACCGGTAGGACAAATAAAAGATCAGATAGAATCAACAAAAAAGGGAATTAACTTCCGAGGGGCCTGCTGCTCCCAGGGCTGAATGCTGGGGTAAAGGTTGGCTAACTATATTGGGTTGTGATGGTGGTGCTCGTGCAGCTACTAGTGAGGGCTCGGGGCTTGCCGCCTGTGTGTTAATCACAATGACCTTTTGGTCAATCAGGTCCTGGATTGCGTTCCTTAATGTGAGACAATTGTCCGTCGAGTGACCCGTGACCCGATGGAAATTGCAGAACGCATTCGCATTATACCAGGCAGGAAGCAGACTAGGCGGTGGGCGCACTTCAGATAGCCTCAGGAGGGATGCGACTTTAGGGAATACTATGCTCAACGGTTCCACTAAAGGAGTATAGTGGCGCCTGTCACGGCGTTGCCGCCTTGGCTGCGGATGTGCCAATGGCGGGCGCATCACCACCTGATGGGGAGGATAAACTGGAGTGGTAGTGGGAGTGATGTGTGATGCATGAGGTACTCTAATTGTAGGCGTGGGTGCATAAACTACTTGATGCTGAGGGGGCGGATGGACATTTGCAGGAGCAGCAGGGGATCTAATATAGGAAACTGTATCCTTGGAGGGATCCCGCCTCCTAGGTGGATTGGCATTATGGTTGTTGTTATTGCTGCTGCTAGCGTTGCTATGTGAGGAAATGGCTTGCTTGGCAAATGCAGAGAGTGCTGGAAAACTGCTGCCGCACAGTGAACACTCAACACGGGCAACCGCCCGAAGCCATGCAGAAAAGGTGGTAATTGGCTGAATGCTAAGCAAAGCCCCGACTGCTGGCTGTGCTCCTCAGATTATAATCTCAATAGACTCCTCATCGGAGGGTTTATCTTTGACTTGTGAAGCCAAGGAGCGCCATCGCTCAACATACTCCCCAAATGTTTCTTGGAGTCTCTGCTTGATTGCGACTAAGTCCTCCCGCTTTGGGACTAAGTCGAGATTGAAGGAATACTGTTCTAGGAACGCCTGCGTAAGGTCGCCCAAGTCTTGATGGTGGCCATGTTGAGGGAAGTGAACCACTTCAACGCGGGCCTCGTGAGACTCTTTTGGAATAGGTGGATTAATAACCTTTCGTCAGCCTGAAGCTGGGCGAGGTCTCCGCAATAGGCTTTAAGGTGGGAAATTGGGCAGCCCCTACCAATGTATTTGTCGAATTCCGGGATTTGGAAATTCGAGGGGAGAGTCTCCTCTGGGAAATAGCAAAGGTCCCGGAATTGGTAGGGTCGGCGGTCCCTACCTTGCACTTGCCAGAGAGTGCGCTCCAGATCATTTACTCTCGCGAGGAGAGCATCTGGAGCTACTGCAGCTGTGAATTGTGCAGTAGAGGTGGGTGCCGCATACACAGTATGGGTCGCTCTTAAGGGCTCCTCCGAATCCACTATTCCGCCGTCTGGTGCTACGACAGGATGGCCAGTGTACCCGTGCATGGGTGTAGTGTGCTGTGGGACAAAAGATGAACCTTGTGTGTGGTACAAGGGTGAGGATAATGCAGGAGGTGGTGCAATAAGTGGTGCAGAGTGTAGGGGCAAGAACTGTTGGGCCAGGATGGTCTCTAGTACAATGCTCACGGAGGACTGTGCTCCCGCCAGGCTAGGAGGCTGGCCACCAGATATGAGGGATGCATGCTGTGGTGGGTGTTGTGCTGGTGTAACAAAGGGTAATGTCGACACTCCTATCATCGGAGAGACGAGGGACGACGACGACTGTGGGGGGAGTGCAGACTGTGATCCTAAAGCCGGTTGCGCAGGCACCTCGCGAGACGGACGACGCCGAAAAGGGTTGGAGCGCCAGTGCTAATCCCTGCAACTGCTGGGCGAGGACCGACATTTGTTGCAGTTGCGCGGTAACAGGATCGTCACTAGTAGCTCCGAAGGATGGAGGCAAAGAAGGAGAAGAAACAAGAGGCTGGGATCCCAGTTGTCCTAACTGGGGGGTGGCTACTATTGAAACAGTCGCAGTAAGAGGAGGGTTATAGAACACATAGCCCTGCGCAAGAGAAGACTCAATTGCTGTGGTCCCAACAGTAGGAGAAGACCAGGCAGGTGGTCCCAAAGGCAGGGTAGCCACAGAGACACAGTAATGAGGTGGTGGAGGGCCTCCAGAAGCCAATGCAAAAGCTGGGGCAGTAGTGACGATTGGGGCAAAAACAAAGGAAGAGTATCCCGAGACTCGCTGGCACGTTGGGCCATCGTGGATCGCGAACGAGTAAGGATCGGACTGCAGTTGGGAAGGATAGGACGGGTCCTAGGATGAGCTATCGTCGGAAGTGACGGATAACTCGGGAGACGCTGTTGAAAATAGGGTCGCAAAAGGAAAGATCTTGAGCTTAGGCTAAGGAAACTCACAGATCAGAAATCTATGCGCAAAAACAAATAAGTTAGAAGGATGCAATGTTTATGATGGCATGATATGCAAATGGATGAATGCCCCTAGTATGCACTCTCTCACCATCTAGGGGTGTCCTACCAAGTCATCTACTCCGGGTTCACATCGGGGTGAATAGGGATCTCCGACTCGAAGTTTAGAAAGATGAAGGTCCCCGTTCTAAATCCTGGCCATAGCCTAAGCAGTGAACGGGTGGTGCTTTCGAGGCCTTGTCCTTTGCCAAAGCAGTAGGTTGTATCCTCTACTACACTGACACGACCCCGGACAAGGGGGGACAAATCCGATATTTCATCCCATGCCAAAGACATAGGATAAGACACCGAGAATTGTCTTTCGTAGACTGTATAGGTGGACTCAATAGAGGAGAAGATGCATGCCCTATATGATGTATGCAAAGTATGCTTTGAGTCTTTTACTTGCCAATTTACTAAACCGTGGGGGAAGATTTGCAATTTGTCACTAGTTTGCCTTATGATTTATTGATTTTGGTTTTTATGTTGTCATTAACCAAATGGGGAGAGCAAACATGTCTCTAATTCTCCTAAACATGGCATATACAAGAAGGGAAATAAACATACAAATCAGCCATGAATTAACAAACAAAAGCATTTGTAGATTATGTGCAACAATGGTGACATAGCAAATGTGTAAAAGGAGAACACCCATTATGCAAAAAGCATGCATGCAAGAAAAACACCACTTAAAAGGATAACCAATGCAAAGCCAGGAAATAGGCAAGCAAGAAGAAAAGCCAAAGTAAACGAGAAACTCAAAACAAAAAGTCGGGATCTGGTTATCCTCAGCGGAGTCGTCAGTTCCTGTAACCATGCCGGCGACAGCCTCGAGGCTTGGCGCGAAAGGCCAAATGCGTGAGGATCGGCAAAGTCACGGCAAAAATAAAATAAAAATGCAGGAGTCGCCACCTAGTATATTAAAATGGAAGACAAGGAAAACCATATAAATCATGCAAATAAGCCAATGAAAAGCAGGCCATGAACCAGAAGACGGGTAAGGATCCCTGTTACGCACGAGGAAGATATTAGGCACCCTCGTACTCCCGATAAATCAGTCTTTTATAGGTTTCTCATTTGCTTATGAAATGTTGGCTTTTCAGCCTTTACTGTACGCCCGGGGGCGATATGCCATGCCATGCTAAGTGAGTGGTGTCTTATGCTAAAATAAGGGTGCATGGAGTGCAGGGGGTGTCCTAATGCTCAGAAGTATCTCTCATATAATGGGTCAAACGTTGATGCAAAAATATTGCATAAATAAGATCAAAGATCTAAGTATTTTGAGCGATTTTTCATCCTTGCTTTACTACATGCAATGTATGATCTAACATGCATAGAAATGGCTAAAAACATAAAAAAGGGTCTTCCCGGATATATCTAGGAAGAAAGCCAGAGAAAACTAAAAACAAATCGAAGCAAGAAATCATGCTAAAAACCATGTGAAAACCTGCTGTGTGCTGCTGAAAACAGGCTGATGCGCCTGTTAGGTGCGATGTGCTCCTCTGTGGGCCAGAAAGATATGCAAAGGAAAATATCAAAAAGCTATGCAATGCAATGTCATATAAATGCATTCCAGAAAGCTATGCAATGTAAAATCCTTGTAAGAATGGAAAATATCCTTTAAAAATGAAAGACAAGCAAGTATGAGAAGCTCATGGATCTTGTGCTCGAGGGATAGTAGTCTCACACAAGGTCACATCCTACTTATGCTGAGTGAAAACAACAAGGTTCGGCCATGTTACTGGATCATGGGCCGATGCATAGAATCTCTATAGAGGAGCAAAGTGCAATTAGCCTACCAGACTTTGAACCATGGACTGAAAATCCAAGGGTAAAACGACTTAGAAAACAACATTGTTTGAAGTTGAAACCATGTATGCACAATCGTAAAATATCAAGGAATTGTCACTGAAAGAATCAGACTCAAAACTATTCGGGAAAACATGCAGATGGGGATGCAAAAATAGGATGATCTGTTCTCTGACCAGTCCGGTGCACCAGAATGGTGTGCTAGAGTGGTGCTCTGATGTGGTGCGCCGCTCTGGTGCGCCACATAGGTGCTCCAGAATGGTGCTCCCCAGAAAATCTGGATCAGACTGCGGTCTGATCCAGAATTCTAGTCCAAATTCAGCGAGGCGATTTCTTTTTTATTAGGCTAGTTATGCAAATGATGGAAATAGAAACATGATGAGATGAAAATGAGCAGAAAACCTTTTCCTTTTATTTGATTTAAAAGCAAAATAAAACATGAGTCTATGACAAAAATGCTTACACGAAATCTTGAAGAACATGTGTGAGAAGATAAACTTGACAGCCCATATGCAAGTGATGAATATGTAAAGAACATGTCTATTGCATATCCTAGCATACATGTGCATGGATCATGGATCCTACTGTAAAGAAATAGAGAGGAAAAATAATAAAACCACACATAGGAATTACACGATGCAGATTTTTAACATATGGATCCTATATGCGAGACATCATGTATATGAAATAAAAATCTCTTATATAAACAGCAAGAATCAGATTATATGCTAAGTTCAAGGCATGCTTTATCTTGGTGCAAGAGCTGAAACTAAAGAAGAAGGGAAAGAGAGAACCTACCTCCCAAGGTGTTCCTTCTTGAGATATCAAAGATAATGAGATCCTCGTTGCTTTGGAAGGACTGGCAATTCTCCAAAATATAAGGGAGTGTTTGAGAGAAAAGAGAGTAGATTGTAGAAAACAGTATATAGCTCGCACTAGCTCTTTAGGTCAGATCATTTAAGGAGAAGGGGGAACCAAATTGTTGCCTATGGATGTCTTTATATAGGGATTTCTCATGGTTAACTCCTAGAGAATACAAGTAGCCTCGTAAACGAAGAGCTTGGGAAGATTCCATGGCATATTAGTTGGTGGAGGTTACAGCCATGGGAGGTGGAAAGCCAGCAGCCAGCAGTCTGAGAAGTGGCTGCGCGCCAGCGTGGTGCGCTAGGTAAGTGTGCCAGCCTGGTGCTCTAGCTAAGTGTGCCACTGTAGTGCTCCAGCTTGGTGCTCCAAACAGGTGCTCCACATTAGTGCTCTAACTTGGTGCTCTCCCTTACTTGTATGGATTTCTAATTAGGCTGTAGGCCTGCTGTAGGTTTGGGATTGGTTTAGCTAATGGGATTCAAGGGTTAGCCACATCCAAAGCAACATCTGGAAAGTTTATCAATGAATCACCTCAAAATCGGGGTGTCTACAACTACACCTTGCTTCAAGAACAAGAAGTTTATTGGAAGCAGAAATCCAAAATTCAATGGCTTAAGGAAGGGAACTTAAACACATCCTTCTTTCACAATATGGTTAAGTGTAGGAGGAGAAAGAATGTCATTCACTCCTTGAAGATTAGGGAAAATATAACCTATTCTTCTACTATAATATCCAAGGAATTAGAGGAACACTTTTCAAGGCTATTCAATAAACCTAAAGGATATATCCCAACTCTGAACTGGGACATATTAATTCCTACAAAATTTTAAAATCCAGAGGCTTTGGAAGGAGTTTTTTTCTCTAAAAGAAATTCACAGAAATGTTAAGCTATTGCCTGGGGATAAGGCTCCTGATCTAGATGGATTTTCTTTGTGTTTTTTCCATCAGTTTTGGAATCTAGTCAAATTAAATATTCTTGAAGTTTTTAACAGCCTTCATGCTTCCACAGATACAAATTTTCTAGAACCCATCAATCAAACATTTATCTTCTTTATTCCTAAATTGGAAGGTACATAATGTATTAGAGACTTCAGACCTATCAGTCTAGTTAATAGTCTATACAAAATCATCACTAAGACTTTGGCTTCAAGAATTTTCCCTATGATTGATAAAGTTATAGATAATTCCTAATGTGCCTTTATTCCGGGAAGATATATAGGAGATTGTTTCTTGGTGGCTCAAGAAACACGGCATTATATGAAAGTGGTTGGAACCCCTGGGTACGTTCTAAAATTAGATTTTGAGAAAGCATTCGATAATGTTAATTGGGACTTCTTATTGGATTCCCTTTCAGGATTAGGCTGTGGTCCTAAATGGACAAATTAGATAAGGATGTGCATTTCTCATGTTAGATTTTCTATCCTAATTAATAGTTCTCCCAAAGGATTCTTTAAAGCATCTAATGGATTAAGACAGGGAGATCCATTGTCACCCCTCCTCTTTATTGTTGTTACAAACATCTTTAATAGGATGTTATTACTTGCTGTGGACAATCATTTAATTTCAGGCATTCAGCTGCCAAATGGTGGACCACACATAGTAAATATACAATATGCAGATGACACTATATTATTCCTATCAGCTAGGGAAAATATAATTAATGTTAAGAGGATTTTGTGTTGCTTTCAAACTTGTTCTGGTTTAAAAATAAATTTTCAGAAATCATCTCTTACTGGTATTGGGGTTCCTAATGACTTCATCATTAGATCTTCCCATATTCTTGAATGTACTACATCCCTTCTTCCTATCAAATATCTGGGTTTACCTTTACACTTCAGGAGGGCAAATGTTAATGATTGGTCTCCAGTAATTGAAAAAATATCAAAAAAACTATCTCTCTAGAAGGTTAAGCAATTATCTTTAGGTGGAAGACTAACTCTCGTGAACTCCATACTTTCAGCCATCCCTACCTATTACCTCTCTGGTCTTCACCTGCTAGTTAAGGTGGAGAAAGCGATTGACAAATTAAGGTGTAGATTATTTTGGAAATCCTATTCATCTTCATCCTCCACTTTTCATCTACTTAAGTGGGCAACACTATGCAGATCAAAAGCTCAAAAAGGATGGGGAATCATTAACATTAAAAGTTTTAATATGGCTTTAAAATCTAAGTTGCTATGGCAACTACTTTCTAACTCCTATTCTCTAAAGTGGAAAGAAATTTTAAAAACAATATATTTATCTAGATTCTGGTCTGGGGCACTTTTAAATATATCAACTAGAAGATCTTCTCCAATCTAGCAGGAAAAAAAAGGCTGTTTCAATTTATTCAATAGTTTCACCACTTTTCAAGCAAAAAATGGAAGTAACACTATTTTCTAGGAAAATAGATGGTGGGGTGGGGAAAAACTAAAAAATATTCTCCCAGATCTTTTTAAGCTCGCTAAATTCAAAAAGGCTTCAATTGTAAAAACAATTGAAATCTTTAGTGTAGATTTTGATAAGTTATTTACTAGTCCTACGTCATATGAAAACATTGTTAATGTTCAAACTCAGGCTAATATTCTTACAGATATTCTAAACAATATAATGCTTTGTCCTGAAGAAGACACTTTAAAGTGGATTCCCTCTAAAAACTGCTATACTGTCAATTCCGGCTACAATGTTATAAATGATGCTGGACTTAGATTTCAATTTCATGATCATATCTGGCTCAGTTGGGTCCTTTTAAAGGTCAAACTATTTTCCTGGTTGGCTTTATTCAATAAGGTACTAACTAAAGTCAACCTTTGCAAAAGGGACTGGAATGGTTCTGAAATATGTATCTTTTGCAGGGGGTTTGAGGAAACAACTAATCACTTATTCATCAATTGTTCCTTTTCTACAACTATATGGAAGGCTTTTATTCAGGGTCCTTTATATCCTGCTTTATGTTCTATTGCTAATTTATTTACATTCTTACCTCTCCTGAAATCTGAATTATCTCTTAAAGGTAGCCACACATTGATTCAGATTACCTTGTGGTCTATATGGAAGAAACGGAATAACAAAATCTTCAAGGGAAAGTGTAAAACTCCTTATATTATTATTAATGAAATTTTTTCTATTTGTCATTGCTGGATTGATTCTATGGGTATAGGTTTTGAAAAAGAAGAGGCCCTCCGTGCAATCTCATCCTTGGAACATGAAAGGACAATGGAGCACGTAACTCATGCTCCTTAAACCGACAGGCCTTTGGATTCCAATCAGCCATCCCTGATTGCTGCGGATGAAATCCCTTCTTATGATTAATGTTTTGTTAATCGAACTTTACTATTTTGATACATTTTGAATGCTCTGTCTTAGCCAGATGATGGTTGATTTTTTTTTGGGATCGGAATTTTTGTTCCGTCAGGTCTGTATTTTTGAGATAAGCTGTATTTTGTTGTGGTTCAGACTTAGGTGTGATTGAATTCAGACTAATTAATAGATTACCGTTTACCAAAAAAAAAATGCACATATTTTTTTCATTGCTCTATTTCTAAATTAATATGGAATTTTCTTTAGAGAGATGCAAATTCTTCTCTTTCCAGCATTACTTTTTTTTTTTTTTTTGGTAAAAGTTTAATATGTATTTCATCGGCTTTAAATGCCCGGTAAGAAAAACATAGTAATGTATAGAATATTACAGCAGTAGAGGCAACAGTCCAAAAAAGAATGTTCAAACATTACACCACCAGCAGACAGAGCTGCAACATATAAGTAGAGCCTCAGAGGCCCTCAGGTGGCGCAGAACCTCTTCCAGGGTCAGCAAGGGGCAAAGAATCGACTCCTGGGGGCATTCTGGAGGAAGAAGGGATAGAGAGGCTGGATGAATCAGGTTGGGCAGCAATGGCTGACATGAAGATCCTCATCTCATCCTTTTCAAAACCTGCCACAAGATTATCTATCCAGAGGTTCATGAAATAAATAATATCACAGATTACATCATATGCATCACAACAAGAATTTCTGAAAATCCTATGATTTCTTTCTTTCCAAATCAACTAGAGGATGACTTGAACCAACATAATTCACCCAGAATATGGCAAATAGAATTTAAGGTTTGG
>JAMKQA010017047.1:0-13816 GCA_024699735.1 Posidonia australis | reverse complement strand
GATTTGGTTTTGAGTCCAATGGGGCATTGTGTTTTAGGCTGGATCTGGTCAGAAATGTGAATTTGAAAGTGTGTTTTGGGAAGAAATCCCAAATATTGGAAATGGAAATGTTTTGGAAGAATGAATTCCAAAAGGTTTTTGAAAGAAATGTAATGGAATGTTTTGTAAGAAAAAGTGGTTTTGGAATTAATTTCCAAAAGTTATGAGAAAAGAAAAGGAAACATGGCTTTTGAGAAAGCATGAACTTGGGAACTTGGGATTGAATTCCCAAGTGATTGTTTAGTAACAGAAAGGATGATTTTTTTCAAAAAGAGAAAACCAAGCTTTGAAAAAATGAGATTTATGGTTTTATCGAGGTTTTGTGGTTTGTATGTTTTAGGGCACGTACTAGGGGTGACTTAGATGTTACTCACGCGTGCTATTTGGTTTTCAGGTGCAGACCGCATGCAACCGAGTTTCGATGCAGGAGTTGGAGCTTCTAGCCGCACATTGTGATCCTGAAGGTGAGCCTTAGTTACAGTTATTTGATGTTTCTGTAATTAGTGTAATTATGCTCGATACTGTGTTATGGTAGCATGCCCGAGATCGAGGCGTTATATATATATATATATGTGTGTGTGTGTGTGTGTGTGTGTGTGAACATTAATCTTGGGGAGATTAATATAATGGCATAAATGATTAAGATAATCATTAGAATGGTCTAGGGTTTGCCTAAAACGAATTAGCAAGATTCCAACTCGGGTGTGGGTAGAATAAAAGATGAAGTGAATTAGAAACAATAGGTTCTTTCTCCAAATGGTTTAGATTGGATTTTAGGGATAATGATGGCATCCCTAGGTCTAGGGCTTGTGTGGTTTTGTGTGTGGTGCACTGAATGGAGTATTCAATGGCACTGTCCCAAGTGTTTGAGTCGATCTAGCTGTGCTACAGCTGTGGTGCACTGAATAGGTGTCTTACACTTAGTGCCAGAGCGTATAGTTCTGGTTGTGTCTGCTTTGCCGTGGTGTCTTCTAAGTGGGTTTGGCACTCAACGGACGTTTTTGTTGGTGTTTTCTTGGGTCATGGTCGTGAGTTTAGCATGGTGCTCGTGAACTCAGATGCTCTTAAGATGCTTTTGCTTGGGCCTAACAGGAGAGCTATCGTGGCTATGTTTTGTTTGTGGTTTCTTGGCCTTCGGTTTCTATGCCGCTACTGAGCACAGTATTTCTTGTGTTTTAAAGGATATTTAGTGGTTTTTGAAAAGGTTTTCTAAAAGATAGTTTTGGAAAGAGAAAACTATAGATTTAGAAATGGTTTTGGAAAGAGTTTTCCAATGCTTTCTGTTTGTGTTGGGGGCTGAGATACCTAAGGCTGAGGTTCGTCGGGTCTTGGAGGTATGACACTCCGTAACTGTCATTTCGAGACTAGGGTTGTGGTCTGCGGGTTGAGGTGTTTCGTGGCATGACGGGGAGGTATGATACTCCTACTGTCACTATGAGTATTGACGCTCGGGTGTTGTCGGATGTGGAGGTATGAGACTCTTTCCTGAACACCGTGTGGAGAGCGTCGTGAGGAGGTGTACCCTGTGATGGCCAGTGCAAGTGGGATGTACGCCCCGTAGCTGGTAGCATCTTGAGAGATGGGACTGCCTTCCTAAGAGTGGTTGGCTTTGTTGAGAGTTCTCTAGGAGGGAGAATCATGGGATGACGTGGATCCTACACGGGGCCGCTCCTCAGTGGACTGCTTGTAGCCAGTGGCACGTCATGGCAGTGTAGCCACCGTGGTCGCTCCTTGGTGGACTGCTTGTAGCCAGTGGCACGTCATGGCAATGTAGCCACAGTGGTCGCTCCTTGGTGGACTGCTTGTAGCTAGTGTTGTCTGCTTGGCGTCAGGCAATTCGACACACTATTTGTGCTTATGGTTGTGTTTGTGCAGAGTCCTGGTTCAAGAAATCAAGCTCTAGGCCTAGAGGAGGCGATGGCTTTGGCGCCTTTTGAGGTGTAGTGTTTTGGATGTAGTGGCACCATGGTTTGGGAGTAGAGGCTCCATGGCCTGGTTTTGTGCTTGGGTCGAGAGGGGACCATGTTGTGTAGAGCAGAGTCTTTATAGTTGTGCTTTGGTGTGGTTTTGGGCTTGAGATGGCGAGAGTAGCCTTCTCAAGCATGCATAAAGGGTTTTAAAAGTGCACACATATGGTTTTGAAAAGGAAAAGAAAAGAATGGTTTTAAAGGCATGGTTTTGTGGTCGTGAAGCCTACTGGGTAGTGGTAGATTGCCTAGTTTGATGCTACGACATCCAAGAGGGATGCCAGTGCTTGTGTGCTAGGCATTGGTAGTTGCCCTTTTGGTTTGGATACTTTTGAGTGTGATGCCTGTGCTTGGTTGTCCTTGGCATAGGTTGCCAAGTTGTTGGTGGGGTGCGTGTTGGGTGACCGTTGAGTGGTAACTCACATGTGCTTTGTTTTCTTTGTTTTAGTAGGTGCAAAACAGTAGTTGTTGGTTGCTAGTGCATTTAGGAGGGGTCACGCAACCACACATCAGGGATCCAAGTGAGTGTTACTTTAGTTTTATGTCTGTTATTTAGTGGATTTATTTTACTGTTGAGAGTACTTAGCCTTAGTTGCATTATAGTGTAATTGTTAGCTAATAATAAAGATAAAACAAATAATTAAGTGGAAATTTGTAGCTAGGTTTAGTGGTAGCGACTTGGGGGTCGTTACAGTTGGTATCAGAGCTTAGGTCCACCTAGGAACACTAGCCTAGGGATGTCTGGTAGGGTGACTATGTAGAATTGCATGTCATGCATTCCTACACCATGATTTTATTGATTTTCTTTGCTCACGGTGTTGAGGAGTGTCTTCGACTCTGGCTCCTATTTTGGCGAAGTTAGTAGTTGACGGACCACAAGGAACCTAGGGAGTGACGGTCTGCATTCTCGATTGGAGATGGATGTCAACTCCTTGTTGGAAGGATTCCTAGTGGTTGAATTTCTTGTGATCACTGATTTGGTGGAGCTGCTTTGGAGATAGCAATTTGGAGCAGAGCATGAAGCAATGTTCGCTCATATGGTGTGGTTCACGAGAATTTCCTCAACTCCGTGGAGCATGGTGTGGTGTTGTCCATGAGTTTTACGTGAGTTAAGCACTGTTTTGCCCATGGGTGTGGTGGTGGTTGTTTCCTGGGCAAGACTCTATGCTGGCTGGTATGGTAGGAGATCCTGCATTGCATGAGGCCGAACGAGTCGTATTGCCTAGAGGCTGTTCACATCTGCCGTGGGTGCTAGTCTTCTTAGTGTGCTATGCCTGCCAGGAGGTGAGGAGGCAGGGCATTTGCTAAGGAGGTGCGTTGTTCCTTCAAGGTGGTTAGGCATCCTTCATCTGTTGACTAGAGGACGTGTGTTCCCTTTAAGGGGGTTAGCCACCACCCAGTGCTAGGCAGTTTGGAGTTTTGCTGTGGAGGGTAGGGTACAGCAGTTGTCTGCCTCTAGTGTACCCTCCATGGTTGTTGCTGTTTGTTGTTTGTTTGTTTGTTGTTGTTGTTTGCTTGTTTGTTTGTTTGCTGCTTGTTCTTGCTGGTGTTTGTTGTTGTTGTTGGTAGTCTGTGGTCGTCATCAGTAGTCTATCTGGGTTGTTGGTGTCGGTGTGGGAGGATGCCTACAGCTCTATCCTGTTGTTGTTGCATCTAGGTGAAGCGTAAGGCTTCTTGGATGTGTTGTTGCTATTGTCTTTATGGTGGGTGCAGAGGATGCTTTGAGTTCCATCCTCCTATGGTCTTTGGGTGACACGGTGAGTCCCCAGATTTTTGCTGTGGTGTCTAGATGACTCAGTGGGTCCCTAGATGTCTGTTGTGGTCTCTAGGTGACTCAGTGTGTCCCCAGATGTCTATTGTGGTCTCTAGGTGACTCGGTGGGTCTCTAAGAGTGTGTTGTTGTTTTGGGGTGGCTCTGGTGAGTTCCCCAAGTCAGTGTTGCTCATTCTAGGCGCTTTGTCTGAGGATGGGGTATCTGGGGGAGGTGGTGCGCGTGGTGTCGTGCATTGGTGTTGTGCAGTTGTGTCACACATGTTGATTGGGGCTTGGCCATGAAGAGGCATAGCCCAGTGTGTTGCTTGTGTGTTGTCTGGGCTATCTTGTAGGGATACCTTGTTGACTTGGTTGGTTGTGGCTTGGATGGCTTTGTGATATTTGGGAGATGGAGATTTTTCTCCAGTGGTTTCTTTGGGTGTCTTGTTGTTGGTTTTCTTCATTGCTTGCGGGTTGAATGGCATAACGCTATTCGACCTATGGTAATCTTCATTCTCCTGTGTTTGCTTTTGGGTTTTGGGTTTCTACGGCGAAGATGGGGTGAGTCAAGTGGAGTTGGCTACCCATCTCCTTTGGTGGCATCGTTGGTCAAGTTTGTGGGTGTGATCCCATGTGTTTTCCTCGAAGTGACTATTTCTTGATTCAGGTGAACTATTCTCGGGGATCTAGTAGAGGTATCTTCCAGATAGTGACACCGTAGAGAGGTCCACTAGGGAGGAGGAATGGCTCGTGTTGGTTCAAACACACTTGCTGGGAGTTGCTTTAATTTGGAGATTTGTTTGTGTTTGACTCCTGAGTGGTCCTTACCATTGGTGTGGTTGTTCCACTGGAAGTAGTGGTTCCTATGGCTGAGACTTTGGATTGTAGTATCTTGGGTGTGAGGTTCACGCTTAATAAGTGGTTTAAGTGTGTTTTGGTGGTCTCACATCTAGACCTACAAGGCTACTGTCGCAGTGAGCAATGATGAGTCCACCAATATCCTTTTGGGATGGGATAAGTTCGTGTTGTAGTGAGGCAACATTGTGTTTTGTGGTTCTTGCTAGCTAGGAGGATCACAGGAGGAATTGTCCACCCACATGTTTGGTGTTGGCTACAATGGAGGTTGTGCTCTAGATCTGGTGGAGTGTCGATTTGGGAAGTAGTTCCTAGAGACAAATAGCACATAGTTGGCTAGTATGTTGGTGCACTCCAGATCCGTGAAGAGCTTTGTTGTGTCTTAGTAGCCAAATTTTCTCTTGTACCTTGGATTAAAGGAGGTTTCCAGGGTGGTAAGAGACGTTGCTGAGCATTAGGTGTGGAGTTGATAGTTGCTGACTAGGTTGTGCATCAGAGTAGTGAAATGGAAGTGTGGCTAGAGTTGGTTGCACCTGGTCAATCCTATAATTTGCGTGTCTCCGAGGGTGCTCTAGATGTTTCGTGACTCTGGGAGACACTATTTTGGAGCCTCTGGATGGAGATTTTTATGCCCAAAATGGGATTTCGCCCAGGATTTTGATGGTGTTTAGACTCAAAGAAGAGCTGAGTCCTTAGTGTCACCATGGACCTAAGTAGGATGAAATGGCTTTGTAAGGCGGAGATCTCTCCTACAGGTCGTGGATTTTTGGGGGCATTGATGTGTTTTTGTCTGGGTCATTCTAGTGATATCCAAATTCTGGTAACCATGGTGTTTCACCAAGAGAATTTCAGGGGTGAAATTCTTTTAAGGGGGTTAGGCTGTAACGACCCAATTTTAGAAGTGGTACTTTGACTAGATAATTAAGGTAAAATTCAAGTGTATTGGGCATTAGGACCTCTAATACCTGTGACCATGCCGGTGGAACCCTGCACGACTCCATGGTATGTGGAAACACATGAGGAGTCCCGATATGGTCACAGTGAAGATGGTGAATCCGTGGAAAGAGACTATACTTGGAAACACCAATGAAAGATAAGAAAAGGATAAGGAAAAGGAGTCGCCACCTAGTCTTTTAATGGAAAGACGAGGAAAACAAAGATGCATATGAATACAAGAAAATGATGTAAATGAATGCAAATGAATGCGTGTACGCTCTGTGCCTAATGGATGAAACACTTAGCCATTGCGAGCCAGAGAAAGGGTAAGCATTCTTGTTACACAAGGGGAAGGTGTTAGGCACTCCCATGCGCTTGAAGAATTCCATCTTTCTAGGTTTCCAGCTTGCTAATGATCTAGTGTATGTATGCTTGTCTATCCCAATTGCACATGCCTAAGATGGATGCAAATATATGCCAAATCAAAGAGAAGAAATGAATAATGAGAAATAATAGGGAAAATAATCTGAGGGACAATGTAGGCATTGAAAATGCCACTTTACTATATGCCCTTGGGCGATGAGAAAAATCTTGAAAACTAGAAATATTCAAAAAGCATCTCGCAAAACAGCGGAAACTTAAGAAATCCGAGAAAATCAAATTAGAGAAAATAATCCTCATTCTGGTCCATGTCGGCATTGTCAAGCTTGTTAATGTACGCCCTTGGGCGATGAAAATCCAAATCAAATCAAAATCATGAAAATCGAAAGAGATCCGAAAAATAATGCGGGAATTGAGCTTGAAATAAGTTTGAAATGCGTGCATGATGCAAGAAAATAAGCATGAGAATATATGCATGAAAAAAAGGTAACAAAATATACAAAATAAAAGCATGGGTGAAATATGTAAATTTTTAGGGGCCTTTGTGCAAAAATTACATGCTCTAGAGTAAAGGCTAAGATTCTTGGGCTAAATCAGCAAAAATGTTTAAGAAAACACATTTTAAGCAATTTTAAGGATGTTGGGGGTTAAATGTGAAAAACTGTGCATTTTTGGTAAAATCAAGATTCCTAGGGTCCAATCTGTAATTTTGCCAGCAAAACATGTGTTTAGTGTACTTTTGAAGAAATTCAAGGTTAAATGTGCAAAATAGTGACTTATGGATGAAAATATGAATTTCCAGGGACTAACTTGCAAGTATGCCCTAAAAACATGCATTTAGTGTAAATTTAGTGAAGTCCAGGGTTTACAATGAAAATCTGTGCACATTTTGAGTAAAAAACTTGAATCTCTAGGGTTAGGTTTGCAAATGTACCATAAAATCATATTCTTAGTGCAATTTTCGTGAAGTTCGGGGTTTTATGTGTAAATTAATGGACTTAAGGCTGAAAATAAAGAAGTCTGAAGGTTTTTGTTAAAGATTTGAAGCTTGAGTATTAATAAAATAAAAGTACAATGGCCACACTAAAAATTTACCAAATAAAGAAAATAAAATGATGCATGGGTAAATGCAGGGGTCAAAATGCAAAATGCAAGGACCTGATTGCAAGAAAAGAAACGAAGAAGAAGTTTTAATAAAAGATTTTTTTTAAAGAAGCCATGATGGTCGCCAGCGATTGACCTCGCCGGGGACGATCGATGGCTTCCTCAACGTCCGATCATGTATCTACCCTTTAGATAAGCAAGAAGGAGGAAGGATGAAGAGATCCAACAACTTCGATGAAGCATCAAACAGCCAGCATCCTCTCCCCACCTCACTCACGAGCATCGCTATTCTAGCGATAAGCTCAAGAAGGTTGGAGCCGCTGGAGGCGGTAGTGCAGTGGTCTGAGGCTTTCGGAAGGTCATCGGGAAGATGGGGAAAAGGCTTGAGCCAGCGGAGGCCAGGAGGGGTACGTGCATGTCTCTCCCAATCCACCTCGCCACCTACTCTGTCTTCTCAGGTGAGCTCGACTGCGGGAGGAAACAGAGGCCTCGGGACGTTAGGCTACACCTCAGGAAGACAAAGGGGAAGGAAAGGAAGATATCCAAGCATTTAGATGCAAGCTGGACTACGAGGACCCCTCTACCCATCCAGCTCATCGACATCTCGTCTCCAGCGATGTGTTCCTCTGTAATTTGCATTCAAGGCTCGCGGTGAAGTGGTCCAGCACTTCCAGAGGCTTGGTGAAGCTAAATCTGGGTTAGACCCTTAGGCATCTGTGCTTAGGAGCGAAACACACTGCTTGGAATCCTCCACCCAAGCTCCCTCTCTGATGATGGGTTCTATTGACTTGCATGCTCGAGATCTCCACTGACGTCGGGGAAGAAACCACCCGATTGATGTGAAGATGCAAGAGGGAGGACACTGAACATGCCAGGAGCCCTCGACGAATTGATGTAGTGGCGGAGGTCCAAACTTCTCATGCAAAAGCAGTGAAGGATTTACCTATTTCGCTGGCTCTGGACATCAGCGGTCCCTTTTGAATCCATGGATTCTCGGCGATGATCGGAGGCTGAACTTGCTGTTGCCGGAGATCGTATGAGAGGATGGAAGCTATCGGAGGAAGCATTGAGTGTCTAAGGTGTGTTAGGGGATTGAGCTTCACACGCATCTCCCTTCTCTCTTCTACTACATGGCTCTGGTTTGAAGATGGCTAGAGAACTGGAACGTGGAAGAGGGAGGAGGACGCCAGTGGAGGAGCTAATGGGGAGGAGACAGGGACCATTGCCAGCCAGAGAGGCACTCTACCTCTTGTTTCCCAACAAACCAGTGAGGAGAGGGACGCAAGAGAGAGAGAGAGAGCTAGAAGCCAATAGAGTGAAAGGGCCCTTAAAGACTTTTAGAAAAAAGGATTCAAAAAAGAGCCCCCCCTATGTACATGCCTTCATCTCTCCTTATATAGGGAGGAGTTCAGTCCACAACAATCCCTCCAAGATACCACTAACAACCCTAACAACCCATAACAAAACCTAACCATCTAATAACAAACTAACAACCTTATAACTAATTCACTAACAAACTCTAACAACCCTATAACAAACCAAAGAATGTTTGATAAAGTGTGCTTAAAATGGGCTTTGGTGGACTTACTTGGACTTTGGTGCAATTAATCTTTAGGTTAGTAGCTTGATTTGTTGGATTTACATGGGTTTGATTAGGTTTGAAATATAACTAGGGTTTAGGATAGCTTAGGGTTGTTAAATTGTCTACTAGGGTTTTAGATTGAAACTGAAATTTAGGCTAGTTCTACAATCCTGCAAAATTGGGGTGTCTACAGATGACCATCCCTGAGCAAGGTCAAGGGACAAATGGAAATGTGACTGATGCTCAGGGTTGACAAGGACACCCCGCCCGAAGCCGCAAGAAAGTGTTAGCTACTGGTAGTAAGCCACTTAGTCGGTGAATGCACTGAAAGTCATGACTTGCCACCTAAAACGCCAAAGACGAAGCTGAAATGACGAAGCTGACACTGAATACTAGTGTTAATGCTGAGGTGAATGCGACCGATGTGAATAATATGTGCTATTGATGCATGCAGTGCATGCCGTATGTTGATGCATGGTGTAGTATGACAAGTTGACGACCAATCAGCTCCTAAAGGACATGACTGGTTATCACACTTGTTGAAAAAGCGCTGGACAATACTCATGGTGCTTGCCAACTGAAAAGTGGCATGATAAGTTGTCGGACATATCACCGAACAGTTTGGGCTGTCAGCCCACTCTGGACATTGTAAAGGTTGTCAACCGAGTAGTTCAGGCTACCAGCCCAAGAGAAAAGGGGCACAACAGGATACCGAACCTACTGACCAAAAAGGTAGACGCCTTGATGGGTGTTAATCGGGTAGTTCGGGGTACCAACCTAAAGAAGGAGGTTGGTCTAGTCCACCTACAACACGACCAATGGGGGCACCATCGACTGCAAACTCTCCGAGCAAGAATCGAATGGGCATGGTAAGTTTCAGACCTACTGACCGAAGGATGGTAAGTTTTAGACTTACCAACAAGAGAGGATATGGCAAGTTTCAGACTTACCGATCGAGAGGATATTTGGTAAGTTTCAGACTTACCGACCGAGAGGATATGGCAAGTTTCAGACTTACCAACCGAGAGATGGCAAGATGATGGATGCCAATCGGATAGTTCGGGATATCAGCCCAAGAGAAAGGGTTAATAGAACATCCAAAGAAAACACCTAGAAACAGGAAACAAAGCAGAAAAGCAAATCTATCAACTAAGAAGCAGTCATTGACGGGTCCAGAAGGCAGGATAAAAGAACTTGTCAACCGAGAAGTAGTTGGTGACTGGTTGGAAAGCAGGAAAAGTGAACTCGTCAACCAAGAAGTGGTGATAGTTCGAAAGCAGGATTAGAGGAACTGGTCAACTGGAATGCAGCCAGTGACAGTTTCACAGGCTGGAAAAGCGAACTCGCCAACTGAGAAGCAGTCGATGACGGTTCGGAAGGCTGGAAAAGCGAACTCGCCAACCGAGAAGCAGTCGGTGATGGTTCGAAAGGCAAGATAAACGAACACGTCAACTGAGAAGCAGTTGACGATGGTTTGGAAGGCTGGAAAAGCGAACCTGCCACCAAGAAGCAGTCAGTGATGGTCCAGAAGGCTGGAAAAGCAAACTCGCCAACCGACAAGTAGTCGGTGATGGTTCAAAAGGCTGGAAAAGTGAACTCGCTCACTGAGAAGCAGTTGGTGACAGTTCAAAAGGCTGGAAAAACAAACTCGCCAACTAAGAAGCAGTCGATGATGGTTCAGAAGGCTGGAAAGTCAAACACGTCAACTGAAAAGCAATCAATGATGGTTTGGAAAAATGAAAAGCGAACACATCAACCGAGAAGCAGCCAATGATGGTTTGAAAGGAGGATAGATGAACACATCAACTGAGAAGTAGTCGGTGATGGTTTGGAAATCCGAAAAGTGAACACGTCAATCGAGAAGCAACTGGTGATGGCTCAAAAAGCTGATAGACGAACATGTCAACCAAGAAGTAGTCAGTGATGGTTCGGGAGGAGGACAAATGAACACGTTAACTGAGAAGCAGTTAGTGATGGTTCGGAAGGCAAAAAATCGAACATGTCGATCGAGAAGCAGCCAATGACGGTTCGAAAGGAGGATAAACAAACACATCAACCGAGATGCAGTCAGTGACGGTTCGAAAAGCTGAAAAGCAAACACGTCAACCGAGAAACAACCGATGATGGTTCGGAAAGAAGATACACAAACACCTCAACTGAGAAGCAGTCGGTGACGGTTCGGAAAGCTAAAAAGGCAATACATCTACCGAGAAGCAAGCAGTGACGGTTCAAAAGGATGATAAATGAACACATCAACCGAGAAGTATTCAGTGATGGTTCAAAAGGTAGAAAACGAACACATCAATTGAGAAGCAGTCGGTGATGGTTGATAGACGAACACGTCAATCGAGAAGCAATCAGTGATGGTTCGGGAGGAGGATAAATGAACACATCAATCGAGATGTAGTCGGTGATGGTTCAAAAGGAGGATCAACAAACACATCAACCGAGAAGCAGTCGATGACGGTTCAGAAAGCTGAAAAGCGAACACGTCAATCGAAAAGCAGTCGGTGACTGTTCGAAAGGAAGATACATGAGCACCTCAACTTAGAAGTAGTCACTAACGGTTCGGAAAGCTGAAAAGCGAACACGTCAACCAGAAAGCAGCTGGTGACGGTTCAAAAGGAGGATAGACGAACACGTCAATCGAGAAGCAGTCGGTGATGGTTCAGAAGGTAGAAAAGCGAACACAGTAACCGAGAAGCAATCAGTGACGGTTCAGGAGAAGGATAAACAAACACATCAATCGAGAAGCAGCGATGATGGTTTGGAAGGAAGAAAAGCGAACACGTCAATAGATAAGCAACTGGTGACTATTCGAAAGGAGGATAGACGAACACATCAATCAAGAAGTAGTCGGTAATGGTTCGGAAAGCTGAAAAGCGAACACGTCAAACAACAAGTAGTCGGTGATAGTTCAAAAGGAGGATAGATGAACACCTCAACCGAGAAGCAGTCGGTGATGGTTCAGAAAGCTTAAAAGCGAACACATTAACAGAGAAGTAGCCAGTAATGGTTCGAAATGATGATAGACGAACACATCAACCGAGAAGCAGTCGGTGATGGTTCAGAAGGCAAGAAAAGAGAACACATCAATCGAGAAGTAGTCGTTGATGGTTTAGAAAGCTGCTAGACCAGCACATCAACTGAGAAGCAGTTAGTGACGGTTCAGAAGGAGGATAAACGAACACATCAATCAAGAAGCAGTCGGTGATGGTTTAGAAGGAGGAAAAGCAAACATGTCAACTGAGAAGCAGTCGGTGACAGTTCGAAAGGAGGATAGATGAACACATCAACCGAGAAGTAGTCGGTGATGGTTTGAGAAGTCAAAAAGTGAACAAGTCAACCGAGAAGTAGCCAGTGACGGTTCAAAAAGCTAATAGACGAACACGTCAACTGAGAAGCAGTCAGTGATGGTTCAGGAGGAGGATAAACAAACACATCAATCGAGAAGTAGTTGGTGATGGTTCAGAAGGTAGAAAATCAAACACGTTAATCGAGAAGCAGTCGGTGATGGTTCAAAAGGAGGTAGACAAACACATCAACCGAGAAGTAGTCGGTGACCATTTGGAATGCTGAAAAGCGAACACATCAATCGAGAAGTTGTCGGTGATGGTTCGAAAGGAGGATATATAAACACCTCAACCAAAAAGTTGTCTGTGATGGTTAGGAAAGCTCAAACGTAAACACTTCAATTGAGAAGCAAGTGATGACGGTACGAAAGGAGGATAGACAAACACGTCAATCGAGAAGCAGTCGGTGATGGTTCAGAAGGCAGAAAAGCAAGCACATCAACCGAGAAGCAGTCGATGATGGTTCAGAAAGCTAATAGAGGAACATGTCAATCGAGAAGCAGTCAGTGACGATTCAAGAGAAGGATAAATGAACACATCAATCGAGAAGCAGTCGATGATGGTTCGGAAGGAGGAAAGCGAACACATCAATAGAGAAGCAACCAGTGACGGTTCGAAAGGAGGATAGACGAACACATTAACCGAGAAGCAGTCAGTGACGGTTCGGAAAGCTAAAAAGCGAACACGTCAAGCAAGAAACAGCCGGTGACGGTTCGAAAGGAGGATAGACAAACACCTCAACTAAGAGGCAATCGGTGATGGTTCAGAAAGCTGAAAAGCAAACACGTCAATCGAGAAGCAGTCGGTGATGGTTCAAAAGGAGGATAGACAAACACGTCAACCGAGAAGCAGTCGATGATGGTTTGGAAGGCAGAAAAGCGAAAACATCAACCGAGAAGTAGTCGGTGACGGTTCAGAAAGTTGATAGATGAACACGTCAACCATGAAGTAGTCAGTGATGGTTTGGGAGGAGGATAAACGAATTCATCAACCAAGAAGCAGTCAGTGATACTTCAAAAGGTAGAAAAGCGAACAAGTCAATCAAGAAGAAGCCGGTGATGGTTCAAAACGAGGATCGACAAACACATCAACCGAGAAACAGTCAGTGACGGTTCAAAAAGCAAAAAACTAACACGCCAACAGAGAAGCAGTTGGTGACGATTCGGAAGGAGGATAAATGAACACATCAACTGAGAAGCAGTCGGTGATGGTTCGGGAGGTGGATAAACAAAAACATCAACTGAGAAGCAGTTGATAATGGTTCAGAAGGCATAAAAGCAAACACGTCAATCGAGAAGCAGTCAGTGACGGTTCCAAAGGAGGATAGATGAACACATCAACCAAGAAGCTGTCAATGATGGTTGGAAAGGTAGAAAAGGTGAACATGCCAACTGAGAAGCAGTCAGTGACGGTTCGTGTAACCATGCCAGCGAGGATCGCAAAGGTATGTGAAAGTCGGCAAAATCACGACAAAAAAAATAAAATAATGCAAATGCTGGAGTCACCACCTAGTCTATTATGGAAGACGAGGAAAACCAAATAAACATGAAAATCATGCAAAACAATAAAAAAGAAAGGTCTTCGAAAACCAGAAATCTGGGTAAGGATCCCTGTAAAACGAGGAAGGTGTTAGGCACCCTCGTACGCCCGATAAAATCGGTCTTCTATGATTTCTCCAATGCTTATGAAATGTTGGCTTTTCAGCCTTTTATATATGCCCGAGGGCGATATGCCATGCTATGCTTAGTGCCTTATGCTAATAGGTGCATGATGTGCAAGGGGAGTGTCCTAATGCTCAGAAACATCACTCTTTATTCCGGGTCAAGTGTATAATGCAAAGATATTGC
>JAMKQA010017045.1:0-10185 GCA_024699735.1 Posidonia australis | reverse complement strand
TTTTCATGATAGAACTAAACATATTGATGTTAAGTTCCATTTCCTGAGGAATGAGGACAGGATCAAGATTCTGAAGATTTGCTCTAAAGAGAATCCAGCAGATATGTTCACCAAGGACGTTGTGGAGAGTAAGTTCAAGCATTGCTTGGACTTACTAAATGTTTACTGTTGCTGCTGACCCTTCGGGGTCCTTTTTTGCTGTCTCTTTTTTTTTTTTGTATTTTAGGTGGAGGTTGATTCAAGACAAGGTGGAGATTTGTGAATGTGTCTTGAATATTATATATGTTTGTAAGAGCATTTTTGTCATGGATGATTAGCCACTATATAAAGCCATCCAATTGCTCTTATTAGGGTTGGCTCTTTTGTAAGACAACAAGAAGATTTTCGTGTGGAGGCTTTACAAGTTCTAGGGACGGCCATCCCTTTGTTCCTCCTTTCTCCTCTCTTGTACTCCACTATTTGAAGTTAGTAAGTAACCAAGGAGAGACACCCGTGGACGTACCCACTTTTGGGGAACCACGTAAAAGCTTTGTTGTTGTGTGGATTATTATTTTGGTCTCTTTTCTTTCCTTCTACACGTGCCAAACCTATTTGAATCAGCTGTGCTTGGACTTCTTTGGACATAACAGAATAATTACAATAACAAATTGTAGATTCACAGTGAATGAGTTTTTTTTCTAAGTGTGATGATGGCTGACAACTTGCAGAGAGAAGGCCCACGAGTATATTTTAAATCTTTACTTGATTATTATGCTCCTCAAAATGACAGTGGACATGAAGTCATCTATCTCAGCATGGATAAATAGTTTAACACATTCTTTTTACATATCTTTCAATGTTCAGTGCTATATTTTTATATAACCTGCTCACCACTTCATGAATCATGTTCTTTTCCCTTGATGGTTTTGAAAATTATACCTTAATACTATCATAAGTAGTTCAAGTTACCTTTATGAGCATATACAGTGATAACACATTTGGACATGGTATATCAAGTTGATAAATCAATATAATGAGGAGAAAACCTTAAGCTTATGGTTATAATCATATTTTTCTCACAAATTCTTTTAGCTTTTTTTCGTTTATGGGAAAAAAAAAAAACATCCTTCATTTGTTTGAATAATTATCTCGAATTAACTAATACATACAAATCCTATTTATTAAAGTTATAGCTTTACTAAAGTTTGAACTAAACACTAACTCTCACGCTAATTAGCTACCTTCGTTCTTATCCTAGAAAAACTCCGTTAATTTCTGAATCATGTTCTTGGACCTCTCACCCACTTGTGGTAAAAGACTCACATCCTTTTTTTTTTCTCAAACGAGAGGGGAAAATCTATTAATAGTTGTAGAGGCCGATGAAGTGATGGGGAGTGTAGAAAATATGAGAGAAGAAAGTTCAAGAAAAGTGCAGAAGAGGTGAGGGGGAACATTAAAAGTTCTCAGAGCAGAGAAATCAAGAAAAAAGGAGGAAAAAAAAAAAATGAGTTGAGAGTGGGCTTTACATGGACTTGAGTGGTTTGGACAATGACGCTCCATTAACAAGACAATATCTACATTAAGTTCCGTGAATTATCATGGGCACATCTCATTTTTCCCTCCTTCGTTATTTTGTTATTCCCATGGTTGGTGTTTTTTCGTACACTAAGCAAATACCAGTGAACTTTGGTGTTAGGGTAGGAAGAAAGATATGTCTATCGGTTGAATTGGAGATTACATTACTGGCAATCCAATACCAGTACACTTCATCTACAATTTTACCAACCTGCGGATCTTTACAGTGTAATTTGATAAAATATGCCAATTTGCAAACCACAATGTTCACATTCTAACCAACTATTATGATGTAGTTGATCAAGGAAAGTGGAATTCATACTTCCTTTTCAGATTCAAATCTCACAGGCCGTAAGGATAAAAAATATATATATCTACCGATTTCAAAAAAAAAAAATGTTCACATTCTGTCTTCTACTATGTGATAGTTGGCCATCCCTAAGAGGGAGGAGAGGGAAAAAAAAAGTTAGAATGTATAGAATCTCAGATCATGACGATAGATCTCATGGTTGAAACACAATTACTGGATAATGCTACTTTGAACATCAAGAAAAACTTCAGAATGGAACATCTTAACCTCCTGTTAGAACAAGAGACATACTGGAAACAAAAGTCTAGGGTTCAATGGTTAAAGGAAGGAGATTTGAATACTACTTTTTTTTCGTAATATGTTTAAATACCGTCGAAGAATAAGCACAATTTCCTCTCTTAATGTTAATGACAGTCTTCTGACTTCCCCTTCTTTGATTTGACTTGAGCTTGAAAATCACTTTACTAAACAATTCAACAAGTGCTCTAGGTTAAGGGTATCTCTGAACTGGGATGCCCTGCTACCTAGAAAGATCATCAACCCAGATTTGCTAGAGGAAGAATTCACCATAGCAGAAGTTAAAAAAAGTACTTTTGATCTTCCTAGTGATAATTCCCCTAGTCCTAATGGATTCCCCTTATTATTTTTTCAAGAATTCTGGGAACTACTGCATCCTGTTTTAATGGCAATTTTCTATACATTATACTTGGTATCGGATCCATATTTTCTCAGGCCAATAAACCAAACTTTCATTGCTCTTATCTATAAGAAAGAAGGTGTAGAATGTGTCAAAGATTACAGGCCCATCAGCTTACTCAACAGTACTTACAAGATCATTAGTAAATGTCTGGCCTTTAGGTTTACTTCTCCCCTAAATGATATCATTGATGATTCTCAGTGTGCCTTCCTCTCCGGGAGATACATTGGTGATTGTTTCTTGGTTGCTCAAGAAACATTAAATTATATGAAGTCTGCAAATGTTCCTGGTTTTATCCTGAAATTAGACTTTGAGAAAGCCTTTGACAATGTGAATTGAGAATTTTTACTGAGCTCTCTTAAGGGACTTGGCTGTGGAGACAAATGGATCTCTTGGATGTATATGTGTATTTCAACTTCTAGGTTCTCCATCTTAGTCAATGGATCTCCTACGGGACTTTTTGGTGCAACTAATGGACTTAGGCAAGGAGACCCTCTATCCCCCCTTCTGTTTATTGTTGTCTCTCATACTTTAAATAGGATGCTGTCATTGGCAGCAAATAAAAAGATCATCTCAAGGATCCAATTTCCAAAAGATGGTCCAAATATAATTAACATTCAATATACTGATGATACAATTCTCTTTCTCTCCCCAGGAACAAATAACTTGATAAATATTAAGAGAATTCTCTGTTGTTTTCAGACTTGTTCTGGACTTAAGATAAATTTCAAAAAGTCCTCGTTGACTGGTGTGGGTGTCCCTAGAACTGCAGTGGAGTATGGGTGTAACATTCTTAGATGCCAAGTTGGAACTTTACCAATTAGTTACTTAGGTCTTCCACTGCATCATAGAAAGGCCACACATAAGGATTGGACGTCAGTCATAGAGAAGATCTCAAACAAGTTGTCAACATGGAAAGCAAAATTCCTTTCTTTAAGGGGCAGGTTAACTCTAGTAAACACTGTATTATCTGCGATCCAACCTACTACCTTTCGATATTACACCATCCCAAAAGAATTGAAAAGGAAATTAATCGGCTTAGAAGCAGATTCCTTTGGCAATCTACACCTTCAAACAACAAGGGATATCACTTAGTGTAATGGACAGCTTTATGTATGTCCAAAGAACATAGGGGTTGGGGCATTATCAATCTTAAGAGTTTTAGTGTGGCTCTTAAATGTAAATTACCATGGAAACTCTGGACTTGTGCCTCAAATTTAAAATGGCCTAGCTTATTAAAAGCTAGATACTGTTTTAGATTTGGACTAGGGGCCTTGTTTAATTTATCAGATAGGAAATGCTCCCTAATTTGGCAACAACTTAAGTCTTGCTTCAACATTCTTAACTATTTTACATTAATAAAAGTAAGCAATGGTGAGGATACCGTATTCTGGGAAAATAACTGGATTAATGGTTTCTCTCTAAAATACAGATTTCCGGATCTATACAAAATAGCAAAACATAAGAAAGCATCTGTGAAAAGGGTTATATATCTATTAGGGAGTGATCTTCAAGGATTATTTGACCTCAACAGTAACCCTATGCAACAAATTAATTAGCAAGATCTTCTGTCCCAAGTGGGCTAATTGACAGATATATTATCTGAAGTTCAGTTTCAGTTGGAAAACGACAAAATATATTGGCATTTTGAATAAAATTTCTCTTTCACTATTAATTCATGTTATAAAGTTATAAATGACGGTGGACTGAGATTTCACTTATATAATCCCATTTGAAAGGCTTGGGTGCCTCTAAAAGTTAAATTTTTTACCTGGCTAGCAGTATCAAACAAGATACTAACAAGAGATAATCTTAGAAAAAAGGGTTGGCATGGTCAGGAATTATGTCCTATGTGCAATTGCTATTACGAAACAGTTTCACATCTGTTTATTCATTGTCTTTTTGCAACTTCTGTTTGGAATTTTTTTGTTAATAATCTTATGTATCCAGTGTATTATCATATGAATGATCTTTTTAGTTATAAGTCTCACTGTGCCTTTACAATATTTGATCATGGATGACATGTGCTTATTTTGGTTGTGATCTGGTATATCTGGAAAGAGAGAAACAGTAGAATTTTTCACAATTTAGCTAACTCATGTAGGCTAACTTTACTTCATATTATTTCACTTATGTATGCATGGACAGTTAATTTGGGCACAGGTTATGAAAGGGATGCTTTAGTACAATCCGTCACAGACATGCAAAATTCTTAGAGCATGGTCCAGTCAAATGTAAGGGCATCTTCTGTGGATCTAAATCCTGGGACTCCTATTTTCTCAGCAAATGTCTCTACTGATGTTAGGTCTTCTGAAGATCACTCTTCGTGATCTTGTTTTATTTCTTTACTTTACGAGAAATTCTGAAGAATGGGGTTCTAAATTTAACAATTTTGGACAAATTCTGGCCATACTTGTATTAACTATGGCCAAACTTATTTTGGTTCTCATTGGATCTTCCAGATCCTTAGCATTTTTCTATTATCTGGGACTTTGTTTTTGATGTTCCTGGTGGTGGACTCATAATATTATTACCGTTTCCAAAAATGGGATTACAATGTTTTTTTGTTGTTTATGTTTAAAGACCATGCTCTTGTGATACTCCGTCAATGACGGTACATGTGCGAAATGACAATAGTACCAAGACTGTAAATGTGACGTACATATACGTACATGCATGTTTAGAAGGATACAGATGTAAAAAGACTAATAAAAATCAACAATAGCTAAATAAAAGATATAAGAATAAAATGGAGCTGTATAAGAACCTACAGCTAATAAGCTGTGCATAAAAGGTAAATTATCATTAGATTACTATCCTACAGTTGCAATATACGTAGGAGAAAGATAAAAAAAAATAAAAAAAAGGAAAACACTTCAAAACATACAACCATGTTGAGTATGCATTTATGCAAAACCTCGTTGGACTGAAGATATAAACTCCCACATGTTTTCCTTGCTAGCACCTGTTATTGATGCATTATTGATAAATCTCCAGCAGATGAATGCATAAATTTCTCTCTAAGAATTGCATTTACTATTTTAGCTCCAAAGCATTTTGGCAGCCCAAAATACTATAACTGCAGCTTTATGGAAGAACGGTTAGCTGGCTTCTGCCCCATAATGATATCGGATCCATGGCCCTAATCAAAACCTATCTTTTAGGAAGAATCCGATTTCACCTTATTATGTTGTTTTGAGAACATGTTAGTCTCGAAAAGTGATCTCTACACCTTTCATGATTTTAATTTTTGAAAATGAGTACTTACATTTGTGAGATAAAAGCCAATGATTTTAATTTATGGTGTTATAATAAGGTGTGCAAGTTTAAATCTGTACAAATACAACACTTGAATAGAGGAATGATCACGTAAGTCGAGATATCTTTTAGGCGAAATCAGATTTCACCTCATTATATTGTTATAGAAACTACTTGCTCTTTCAAGAAGTGCCTCGATGATTATAATCTTTGAAGACGTCTTCTATTGTCGATGGAAAACAAATAATCTGGTTTTAATACTTAAATGCTGCACTTATCTTCATCACATATATTCACGAACACTTAGTACAATGTGCGAAATTTATACCCTGTACATTTAATTTACTTGTTTGTACATATGGAATGAAGTGTGGAGTTTAGCCTCTTCTAGAGAAGCAGAATTTACATACAAGAATAACCTAATGTATTCTGTCACTGAGATCGAGAGAAACGCATTCTCACGTTACCTTAGCAGACAAGAGATTGCAACACCATTCATTTCAAGTCTCTTTGGTACCCCTCTGGCAACCGTATAGCGTATACGCTACCCGAAAAAATCTCTTTCTTTAGAGTTATAAGCATTGAAGAAATGCATCGAGTTGTAAGCAAACCATTTGAAAAACAATGTACCTGAGCTACAAGTATATAATGACAATGTATTAAAACTTATGCACGCAAGCAATGTGGAAATTTTCTAAAGTTATCTTGAAGGTAACAATCGAGTCACTGTTTTTGCTTTATGACGACACAAGAACATGATAAATTAAAGCAATAACAATATGCTTACATAAAAATTGTTAGTAAGACAAAAAAAACAAAACTTCCACTGTCCAATTGAAGCCGACAACACACTACATGGGAGTCTCGCTTAAACCATCATCACCTTGGCACTGCTAAACCAATCTCTGATGAAAACAAGTGAACGATCATGTCAAAAGAAATCTGCTGAAGCATAAAAAAATACAAGAAGCTAAATAATCGATGTATACTAATTTTTTAACAAAAGAACCACATCAATCAGTATTCTTTAAGAATATTTGCTTCATATAATGCTACTAAATGCACCAGACCAATTGGTTCCTTGTCTATGTAAAAGAAGGATGCCAATTAAAGCAAAAAAAGGCAAGAAAAGCCCAACCTAACTTCATGTTAAACTCAGAAGCTTAAACACCAAACAAGAATGTTGTGAAAGGACCAACAACCAAGGAGAAAATGTATCATTACTGCAAACAATATCCTACCTTCAAGTAACAAGAAACTGATACGGCGTCACGTACCATCAATTCCATCTGGGAAAATGACATTGGCAAGTGGTGTTACATATTTTATTAATGTAAGAGATGTATCAGTATACATCCACACTACAACTACACCAACATCAAGATTTGATTCAAACCATTCTAGACGAAAATGAACAGAATCAAATTGTCAAAAAAAAAAAAACATAGAATTCTCTAGGTGCTAGATAATGTCAGATCACCTATATACACATTTTTTTAATATAATACAACCACAGAAGCTACTTATTATTGTTAAATTATCTTTTTAAGCGGTAGTCAAAAATTTTATTTGAAAATCAGATTAAGTACAAAAACAAGGCTCTTCAAGAAAATAAGCCAAAGCAAAAAAAAAAAAACAAGTACAATGAAACAATTAAATCATCATCAAGTTTTACCCTTTTCTGTACAAAATCATTGCCGATTGATGCTATCTATGGTCAATGTTAAAAAAAAATGAAAAACAGCCTTTACACAGATTGAATCTCTAGACGTTTTTTTGAAAAAGCTGAAGTTTAAACAGGGTTTTAATGAAAAAAAGGTTGAAATTTAAAAAAATAAAATAAAAAATGTAACACGCATGTAACCAACAATATTAAATAAATTACCTCAATACATGGAACATTGGAACTATTATTCAAACATAAGTAATTTAATTCAAAAAACATAACTTGAATACGTGTAATTATCATTCAACCACGAGTGTGTAATTATCATTTAACCATGGTAATTCAAAAAATAAATTAAATAACTAAATAAGTAACAATCATAAGTAAACAAATAAGTACCAAGATAATCAAAACAAGTTAATGACAAGAAGTCATTAACGATATTTTAAAAAATGGTCCTTTTTACTCAAAAAAAGGTGTCACGTAGAAAACATTTAAATGGCTGTTTTTCTCGTTTTTTAGAACAATGTCTATAAGACTGCTTGCTTACAAAGACTTTAGACGATTTTGTTAACTTGGTAGATGGAGAACATGTCATCTCCTGCAAAGTATATTGATGTTCATTAATCAATCCTGAATCGGTAGGATAATGTACACCCTTATATTTAGAACCCAAGTAACAACTTAGTGGCATTAATAAAAATTTGTTGACAATTTTACACTATAAAGCAAAAGGAAACCACAACATAAGCTCCAACTCTACTAATTGCTGAAAAACCATCGCATCAATTGGAACATGAGAAACAGAAAGACAAATGATCACATAGCTTGCCAGTCTGTTATCCATTATCATGACGCTCTAACAAACATGTTAACTCTCGTTAAGAGAAAAAACATGTTAGCTACATTTAGATAGAGGAGTATGCAGTATGTTAGGCTCTCCAAGCCATCGGCCAGATACACACCAAATCAAGGTATAATACATACTAAAAAGTGCTCATACTTGAGATACTGGGTCATAGCTGGTGGATCTGTAAATGCCAAGTTATTTCAAGGACAGGATGATTCATGTGCCTGCAGGAACCAAATATCTTATGTCGGTCTTTGAGAGAGAAAAGTTTATCATTATGCAAAATAGACCTCTTATATATGCAAGGAAATCTAGAGGAATATGGTTGCTCAAAGAACTCGCATACAACATATAGCCATTCAATGTGCAAAGCAACAGTATTTCCTATTATCTACAATAATGGAAATGGAGTATTGAAAGAACTGGTTACACAAAACTGAAATTGAAAAAATATAATAAAAATTGCATTGAGCAGAAAATGACCATTGTATCTCAGTTTTTAGTTTTTCATGGACAAACTGGCAAGTTATCTTATAAAAACTATCTGCTACCTTAGAACTTGTGGCAGGTCAAAACAAATTGGTAATCAGATGTTACAAAGACTTATGACTTAGACTCAAGTATCAAATACATACAACGTCTCAAAAAGACAATATATTGCACATCCATTTAATTAGGAATGCCCCTATAATTGAAGTTAATCTTCACAGTAATGTAAAGTGCAATGTGGATTGCATGCCACACAGGAACATACATGACGTAACAGTTTTTTTTATTTATATTGTTGCAAATCATGCATCTGATGAACAAATAATACCCCTTTTGTTATACACAAAACATCAGACATTTTGCAGTCAATATCATCAATCTTCCCTGAGTATTATATTATTACAAGACCTCTCTTCCAGACCTCCTTGCAGTCGATATTCTCCCTCTTCATGGTGAGCATACAATTGACAGACTCTCTTAAACTTGCTTAACTCTTCTTCAATGGAAAGATCACATTATGCTCTATTGTAATAAATGATTAAGCATCCTATCTCCTTATCCATAAAAGGAGCCTGACTCATAAAAGCATCATCTATTCATCTCATTCATCTGTATTTTGCATCAACCTTCACTACATATTGCCCTAGACAGGAAAGTTTATCCAAAAAATATGAAAAAAGGAGTTGGATAGTTGGATCCTGCTAAGCAAGTACATGCTCTCTATAAATACTTTCTGTTGAATGCTCTTACAAGTTGCTTTTGCAGGCTCTACATTTTCTTTCAATGCAAATGTTATGCACCAATTCAATCCCTCAGCTATGTAAGCTCATCATTCAGTCTATCCTTTTTCACTCACTTTTGGCACAAATTGTGCTCCCTTGAGTTGAAAACTATAGTTTACATGTTTAGATGCAAATTAATTACTAGAGTTCTTTCCATACTGGAATATACAAAATATGTATATATTCTTTTATATGTAACAAGCATTTTATTATTATCTACATGAATATATCATAACAGCCAGTAATTGCTCTCTAGCACATGCTCTTTCAAAAGAATGTTTGACATATATGATTGTACTGCGATTCAATGCTTGCACTGCTCGGTGCACATATATGATTGGTCGCTTACTAGGAGATAATATATAAGTAGGAATTCATGCAAAGGAATATAAATAATTAAACTTATTGCAGGGGGAGCGTTTAAAGGACAGTGAGACAGGATGCCGACAAGATACAAATAAAATCATTCTTGTTGCTAGAGAAAAGAAAATAGGCTTTTGAGGAGGGTCAATCTTTCCACAAAATGAGCACTTGGTGGCCGAGAGGTTGTGGGGAGGGGGGGGGGGGGGGGGGGGGGGT
>JAMKQA010017044.1:0-14240 GCA_024699735.1 Posidonia australis | reverse complement strand
ACACAAAGAAGGCATATTGACTGTTAACCTCCTAGCATATGATTGCATGAATCATGGTTCTCTATGTAAAAGAAACAGAGATGAAAGGCAAATTTACATAAATGTTATAATGCAGATTTTTTTCATACAGATTTTACACATAGAATATCCTATACATGGAGCAACCATCTCATCATGAAATTCTCATGTAAACAGCAAGAAAACAGATTATCTATGAAGTCCATGGCATGTTTTATCCAGTGCAAGAACTAAGAGTAAAAGAAAGGAGAGGAACTTACCTTGTCCAAGGTGTTCCTTCTTAGAAAACCCAAGATAATACTTCCTTGTTGCTTTGGAGGGGCTGAAGATGCTCTGGAATGCAAGGGTATTCTCAATAAAACGAGAGGGAGTTGCTGGAATGAGTAGATAGCTTGCTCAAGGTCCTCAAATGGCTGCCTATGGGGGTCTTTATATAGGATTTTGCAAAGGTAACTCCAATGGAATGCAGGCAGCCTCGTAAACGAAGAGTCTGACGTAGATTCCATGGCATATTCGCTAGTGAATGTTACAGACATTGGAGGTGGAAAGCCAGCAGCCAGTAGCCTGAGAAGTGGCTATGCGCCAGCTTGATTCGCCAGGTAGGTGCGCCAGCCTGGTGTTCCAGCTAGCTGCTCCAATTCTGTGCTCCTACTTGGTGCTCTAGCTAGGTGCTCAATATTGGTGCTCTAACTTGGTGCTCTCCCCTACCTGTCTGAACTTCTAATTGGGCTGCGGGCTTGCTATAGGTTTGTAGTTGGTTTAGCTGATGGGATTGAGTTTGGCACAACCAAAGCAACATCTGGAAAGTTTATCTATGAGCCACCTCAAAATCGTGGTGTCTACACAGAGCAATACTGAAAGCAACACAAAATCCTCTTAATAATGATTATGTTGTCCTCACATGTAGACAAAAATAAGATAGTGTCATCTGCATACTGAATGTTCACTATATTAGGGCCACCATTAGGAAATTGGATGCCAAATATCAGCTTGGATTCCACAGCAAGAAAAATCATTCTATTCAGAATGTGTGTGACAGTAATGACAAGGAGCGGTGACAGCGGGTCACCTTGTCTAAGACCATTGGAGGCAAGGAAAAACCCTTTAGGGGAACCATTAAGTAAGTTGGAGAATCTGGCGTGTGTGATGCACATTTTTATCCAATTAATCCATGTAGGTGCATAGCCTAAACTAGAAAGAGAATCCAATAAAAAATCATAGTTAACATTATCAAAAGCTTTCTTAAAATCCAATTTCAGGAGATAACCAGAAATGCCAGCCACCTTCATGAAGTGTAATGTTTCTTGAGCTACCAGGAAACTGTCTCCAATGTGTCTCCCTAGAATGAAGGCACATTGGGAGTTGTCAATGATTTTGTCTAAGACAGGGGAGAGTCTGGAAGCCAAAGTTTTAGTAATAATTTTATATAAACTACTCTGCAAACTAATAGGCTGGAAATCTTTTATGCATTGCGCCCCTTCCCACTTAAAGATAAGTGTGATAAAAGTTTGATTAATAGGTTGAAGAAAATCTGTTTCTGTGGAAGAAAACAGATGATTAAAAACCTCCAAGATATCTTCTTTGAGAATGTCCCAGAATTGTTGGAAAAAAAAGATAGGAAAGCCATCAGGTCCAGGGGCCTTATCTCCAGGTAAGAGCAACAAGTTCGTGTGAATCTCTTCTAATGAGAATGCAGCTTCCAAGTCCAAGGGGATTCTGAATTTTGTTTGGGATTAAGGAGTCCCAATTCAATTCAGGACTAGCTCTTATGGGTTTATTGAATTGTCTAGTGAAGTGGTCCTCTAGTTCCTTGGAAATGATGGAAGGAGAGAAAGTAATGTTTTCCCTTATCTTAAGAGAGTGAATAGCATTGATTCTTCTTCTGCTATTGACCATATTGTGGAAGAAAGATGTATTTAAATCCCCTTCTTTAAGCCATTGAATTATAGACATTCGTTTCCAATATTCCTCTTGTTCTAGGAGTAAAGAGAAATGTTCTGACTGAAGATATCTCTTCTCAGACATAATATTTGTAGTTAACTGTTGGGATTTAGCTAGTGAGTCTAAATGGACAATTCAGAATTCAATAGAAAGTAAACTGCTACTTCTAACCTTCTTACCGGCCTAATCCAGCCAATAATCTGTTTCTTAAGTTATTTGAACCTGTATGCAAATTTAGTTACAGGAGAGGAAGAGGTACAGATGTTAAGGGAATTGTACCAAGAGGCTTCAATGAAAGAGCTGAATCCCTCAAAAAGAAGTCAGGATTTGTAAAATTTAAATGAGGTAGGCCCCCAGTCTAGAGATGTGGTGTTAAGAGAGATGGGTATATGATCAGAGACTACCTTGGTCAGACCTAGACAGAAAGAGTTGGGAAAAGAATTAGCCCAATCCATAGAAACAAGAAATCTGTCCAATTTTACCATGATAGGGGGCACTTGCATGTTGGACCAAATGTATTTAGAATTAGTAGGAGAGAAATCCATCAGGAAATGACTATCAATAAAGGCATTGAATAGTCTCATAATAGATGAAATGTCGCACCTAGTGGAGTGTTCACGTGAGTATCTGGTGAAGTTAAAGTCCCCCCCAATGACTCAAAAGGAATTCACTTTTTTGCTTAAAAAGTCTAATTCCGCAAGGAATTCAGGTTTCTGAATTGGATCGCAGGGACCATAGACCCCTGTGAGCCACCAATCCATACCATCTGAAAGGCTAGTGAAATTAATAGAGAGGCAGTGTGTGGTAGGAATTGTGTTCAACAGTTTTAAAAATCTGTCATTCCACCCAATGAGAAGTCCCCAGAAGCCCCCAGAGAAGGAATAAGGGACCATTGATTTAATAAACCTCCTCCTAGCTGCCTAAGGGCATATGGAGTAAAGGTCTCTAATTTAGTCTCACTAATGATAATGACATGGCATTTGTTAGTTTTAATGAAGTTACTAATAGCTCGTTTTTTTCCCATAGGAACCCAGGCCTCTAATGTTCCATGCATTAATGATTATTAATTGGGTGGAGAAAGAGAAAGAGAATCTAGATTCTCAGCCAAGTTGGAGTCAATATTTAAGTCGATGCAAGGAAGTCCCTGTTCCACTCTAATGGAATTAAGAAAGTTCTTAGCCTCATCCGTGGATTGTAAGGAAATTCCAATGATACTACATAAGCTAATGAGGTGATCATAGGACTCCCAATTGAGAGTATCATTAAGAAAATTATTTGCACTATCATCATTAACAACAGCGACAGAATCAGATGATAAAGACCCAGAAAGGAATGTGTCAGAATCTAGCATAGTAGATGAAGGAGCAGAAGCATCAGTGATACCTGGGGGGAAGGTTGGAGTTGGAGGTTGTATCTCGAATGCAACTTCAGTAGGGCCACTCATGTCATCTTTCTCCAGACAGTCATAGACTACAAGAACCTTCTTGAACTTAGCCATGGAAAGATTGCGTGCCTTAATTTCTGACTCTACAAACTTAGATGTATCATCTTGCAGAGGCTCATAAGAAGGGGAGTGGGAGTAAGATTGCACTGGGACGTCATGGCCTACCTCTGAAACAGAGGAAGGAGTAGGTAGAATGCCTGCAGAGGTAGAAACAGGCAGAGAGGCAGGGCTAATGGATCGTGTCCAGACATTTTTCCCACCCCTAAAGGTCTTATTTCCTTTTCCACCTCTCCAACCTCTATTAGTCTTAAAGGATTTGCGAGTAGGGTTAAGACCAGAAGGACCAGATGCTGAGGGGGTAGATTTTGCAGGCCAGGCAAGGAATGGGCCAATGGGAACAGGTGTAGAGATAGCACTGGTGGCGCATAAGTCTCAGCTTCTCCGGAACTTGATGGGATAAACATGTTTGCAAAGGCAAAAAAACGACAATCGGGAATATCCTTTCCTGGATGAATCTTCACCCTAACTCCAGAGTAACCCAGGGATTTAGCCGAATCCATAGTAAAGTCTACCTCCAGAAGTTCAGCAAACCCAGAGAGCATGTGGTGGAATACATCAGTATTCCAAAGGTGATGAGGAATACCCTCGAGTCGGAGCCATACCCCTTCTTCCTTCAACGTTAACACCGTGTTGGAGTTCGGTGACCAAGGAGTGAAGGAGGCGGAAATCATTTGAAGGGATGCTCCAAATTAGTTAATGTAGTCATTTCTAATCTGAGGGGAGGGAAAAACTAACAAGAATTTACCAGAAGAAAAATCTTGTACCTCTACCTCGGACGAACAAGGCCAGTAAGTGCTAATATGTTCTACAATGGACTCCTTAGTAAGTTGGGAGGAGTAAGAGGTAAGAATAGCACTTCGCGAGAGCACCAGAAAGTGGTCACAGACCGCTGCAGAAGGAGGTAGAATGATTGGGAAGTGTGGCGATAGTCCAGCCATGATAGAAGACCTTGTGGAGGAGTCTTGCGGGGCCAAAAAGAATTTACAGATGGCCACAGAATGAGAAGAGGATTTGCATCGAAAACAAGTCCCTAAATATTTACATTTTTTAGCCTGATGACCCCAGAGGCCACATGAAAAACATCTACAAGATGCGCGACAGAAACTTACCCACGGGGAAAAGGTTTTTTCCCTTGAGACCACCTGCCAATCTCCCGCAGGAAGGAAAGAGGAAGTTGAACTGTTTCTTGAGGCAATCTCAAAGAGACGAGAAAAGCCAATTGCAGGGGAAGGAGCAGGAGAGGAGAGAATAGAAAACCTGTTGGAATTATCACTAAAACGCCGTTCGGAAGGGGAAAGGGCGGGATAGGAGGGAGAGTGATAATAACTTATGTCATAATATTTCTCTGCATCAGAGATTTTATCCGCATGGCATGCAACCCTACTCGCAGGAGCGAGATTTGAAGAGACTTCCTCAGGAAAAGTAGAGATAAGAGGCGGTGGATTTGAAACATGAGTGAGGAAAAGACTGCAAGCATTAATGTTAGGGTCAGCGCAATTGGGCCGAAGGTGGCTAAAATTACACACCGATAGAGGAGTCGCCGAATCAACTCCAGAGAGAATATTAGGGGTGTTAATCATCGCGTGATTAACGAAGAGAGAAGATTGATTAGCTTCATGTTGGCTTAAAAAATCAGGTGGTTTATAACTCGTATAAGACCACACAGACGACGAGGAGTTGCCTGACAGTCTGACACCATTGTTAGAACCTCGAAAAACCGCCCTCGGAGAAATCCATCGGCCAGGAGAAGGAGCGCCGAAAGGATGGTCCACCGGAGAAATCCATCGATCACCGGACGAACCACAAAGCTTCACCGTCGACGAGGTAGGCGCCAACTAGAGAACAGGTGGGGGAGAAGAGCTAACCTTAGAGATATTCAGACAATGAGATTTGTCTGAAGAGGGGAAGAGGGGAAGAGCATAGCTGCTCTGCTCCTATGATGCAGGATCGCAAGCAGACGTTTTGCCAAATGCAGAAGCCAAATGTCACTCATTACAGAGATCGACCAAAGTGACATGATACGAAAAATCATAAGCATATGAACCAGATCTAAGCATGTTAATATCAAAATTCGGAAGCATATCTAAATCACAAATAGAAAGAGAGATCCACTAACAAGAAGACAAGCCAGCAGATAAAAAGATCAAATCAAACACCAGGTCCAGCCGTTGGTTCAGGGATGGCCCAAAGAATATCCGAAAATCAGAATCATAATGAAACGAAGCCAGACAAGCTAGATCTAGCCAAGTAAATCTAAACAGCCGCAAACTCTCCACTCCACCCAGGGGATCTGAGGAGGACCCAGATGGGGGAGGGACAGAAGCAGAACAAGAAGAAGGGCGACACTTCCCTAGGGCACTTAGCTGGGCTCGGGGGGAAGAGGGAGAGGAAGAGGGTTTAGCCTGCCTGAGAGGAGGAAGAGGGTGAAAAACCACATCGTCGTAGGGATCGTCTTCGACCAGGCGGCTCTTAAAAGCCAGTCAGTCGAACTCAGTTGCCTTGTGAAGCAGAGAGCGGAAATTGCCAGAAGGGCGATGACGACACAAGAGCTTCAGGCCTCGCGAGCGCCTACTCATTGTTTTGGATGTGGCATATGCTTTGTTGGGGAAGGATTGCCAGCACAACAGAAGCTTCCCAGCGAAGTATTGCTCACGAAGAAGCCTCCTATTTGTTCTTGTTGTTACAATGTCTTTGACGGAAGCATTGCACTGGTTGCTATTGTTGGGTTAACGATGCCAAACATGCTCCACGACGTGAAAGGGAATCTCTATTAGTCAAAGCTAACTGTAGAGATGTCCTAGTTTATACAGTTGCCATTGACTAAGGGATTGACGATTGGGTTCATTTGCTGATCATAGGCATGTTGCTATTGTTGGGTTAACGATGCCAAACATGCTCCGCGACGTGAAAGGGAATCTCTATTAGTCAAAGCTAACTGTAGAGATGTCCTAGTTTATACAATTGCCATTGACTAAGGGATTGACGATTGGGTTCATTTGCTGATCATAGGCATGTGACGATGTTAGTATTATTATTACTGACCGTAATGCTACAGTATGCTAAAATTAACATAGTCGGTAAGAATACGATTAGTGGCAAGGTCTGGAATTAAATGAATAACTTTAAAAAAGTATGATCTCCTTCCACTTTTTCTATAAAGTACTCAAAATATAATCAATAAAACATAAATATTTACAAAAGATGTCCTTAAAAGATAATTTTAGTCTTTATAAAGTCCCTAACATATGATATTTGTTTATAAATTTTCATTGTGGTATTAAAATTTTCCAAAATTTACATGATATTAAAAGTATAATAAAATTTGAATTTAAATAGGATGGACAATTTACATTGTTCCCAACTTTTTATGTTGTAAATAAGTAGTTATAATAAGGTTTCTTTTAAGCAAGGGGGATGACACTAGTTGCTTCCTATCCAAATGTTCAATGATCTAACGAAAAAGAACATATTGTCAAAATTTACATAAATACTGAATTAATACATCGATTATTGCTATGAAAAACGACTTCATTGCAATTTAGGCCCTATTTGGTAAAGATTTTAGGCTTGTAGATAGTCCCAAAATCTTGATATGATCACTAGCTAAACCAAATATCCATTAAAATGACAGATTCTACACATTAGTCGAGACAAAACTGATTATGTTTTTATACTTTGTTTGAGAATCCAACATTAGATTGATTATAGGAGAATCAATCTTTTGCGCCAAACAGATTTTACATCCATAATCTTACAACTATTCCACCTCGACTTACATGCACAGAATCAATATTATACATCTAAAATCTATTCCAAATTTTTTACCAAACGAGGCCTTAACCATAAACACCAAAAAATTGCAAGAAGCAAACTATACCAACCCAAATTGCAAACCTAAACTACTAAATACCTTTTCAAAGAAAATGCCTAATTTAGAGCAATGCTGGAAAGAGAAGAATTTGCATCTCTCAAAAGAAAATTCCATATTAATCTAGAAATAGAGCAATGAAAAATAAACGTATTACAGTTTCATCTTGATGATCATAAATACAACAATGGGATGGCCCCTGCCAACCCTTTTTAATCAAATTACCTCTCGATAGGATGTTGTCCTTAAGTACCAACCATGAAAATACATTCATCTAAAATGGCACCGTGCTTTTCCAAATGGTGTTCTTGAAAGGTGATCTCAGGCCCTCATCATTTAGAATAATGTAGCAGCTTCTAATAATGAATACTTGTGAACTGATAATAAAATAGAAAATAGAATTGTCGGTTTAACGCCCCGACTTCGAACAAGCTACCAAGATCACAGTATCATACTAATTATAGTAAAATTAAATAACTGTAACTAGGGCTCACCTTCAGGAAACGATGTGCGACTAAAAGCTTCGACTCCGACACCGGAACTCAACTGCACACGACTTATACCTAAAAACCAAACAAAGCACGCATGAGTGACATCTAAGTCACCCAGTACGTGCCCCAAATACAAAACAATGAAATCCAGTAAAATTACTAAAAACACAGCTTTTAGTTTATAAAACTTGGTTTTCCTTTTGAAAATTCATTTTAAAACGTCATTTTCTTTTTCTTTTGTAATCACTTGGGAATTTGTTTCCAAGACTATACTCTTTTCAAAACTCACATTTCCTTTTTCTTTTAAAATATTTAGAAATCGTTTCCAAAACCATATCTTTCTCAAAACTCATCTTTCTTTTTATTGCTTGGGATTTCTTTCCAAGACCAAAACCACTTTCAAAACTCTTATCCCAAGAAACTACATTTCTGACTAGATTCAGCCTAAAACACAATGCCTCTCAGGTTCAAAACCAAAAATTATAAATACTGGCTGGAAATTTGTTAAAACTCAATTCTTATTTTATTCTAGGATTTTAGGATCATTCATAAGCCCAATCCTAACCAAACCACATTTCTTTTCATTTTTTCACAAAACCACACCCACTTTTCTTATTCATTTCCACTTTTCTTTATTGATGTTACCTTAATCAGGAGTAACCAGGCACACAAGCAATAGGCGAGGATATTATTTCCCTTACTCCCTGCACTACCGCGGTGAAATTCCCCTTGCGGGATGACACTGCTCCAGCCAACCGGCCTTAATTTCATTTCATAAGCACGAGAATACGTCTTTGTCAGACATCCCATCGGTGACCCGAACAACTAGGTTCAATAACCTAGGCTTAGCCTACACCGTCAATGACCCAGATACCTAGGTCTCATACACCCAGGCCCAGCCTACACCATCACGAGCTCGGTGACCCGAACAACTAGGTTCAATAACCTAAGTTCAGTCAACACCGTCTCAAGCTCGGCAACCACAGTCGTATCTGACAATTGGCTTTATTGGAGTCTCATACTCCTACCACATTATCAATGTTATATTTTCAAAACTCTTAAGTTTTCCTTTTCAAAACAATTTCTATTTCATTCTCTTGGTTGCAGGAATCTTTTCCCCATGCAACACCTAATCCTCTTCTAGGGTCTCAACTCAATTTATTTAAAACCATGTTTTAAAATCATAAATTGGGACTCATGCTCAAAAATCACACATTTAACCACTTGCATTCATTTCCAGGGTCTAAAACCCAAAAACATTCCTTAAATTTACCTATTTGGATTCTATATTCCTCCATGTTATTTACATGGGGAAAACACCATTAACACAAGCTCATTGCCCATTTTATATTCACATATATATATATGTTAGGGTTAGGGTAAAATCGGCAAACCGAAAATAAAGTTCGGTATACCGAAAATCCCTAGTTTGGTACACTGAACATTTTCGGTATACCAAAACTCCCTGTTTTAGTCAACCAATGATTTTGGTCTACCGAAACCAGGTATCCTAGCTTAATCTGTTAGGAATTCAGTATGCCGAATCCAGTTCGGTATGTCGAATTTCCCGCAATCAGGGTACTCCCCTGTTTTGACCGACGTAATCGTCGGAAGTGGGAACCTCCGTCGAACCCCTCAAACAAGCACCACAAAATACCAATAAATCATGAGGTGTAAACCCTTGAGTCTACTTCAAAACCCCTCAAGCCATTCATCAATCCATTAACTATGCAATCCATACGAAAATCATAAAGGGGTGAAGCTCGTTGTAACATACTATAGCTTTCTTTCCTAAATCTCATATAACCCTACCAATTTCTATCCTATCCACATAATATCTATGTTTTCATGCTATTCAACACATTTCCATCAATTCTACCATTTTTCTATGATTTTACATGCATTTATCTCTATTTTTCATACGTTTAACATAATCAATGGAAAGCATGGAAACAAGAGAGGAAGAGGGATGCGTACCTCAGATGGCACTCCGGCGACCTTCCTCACGCTCTAGCGAATCTCTCCCGCCCCGACGAAGCTCCTCCTCGTCGACGGACCACACGGCTCAATCCTCCTCTATCACACACACCGTTATCCCTCTTCCTCTTCTCTCTCGACTGCCTTCCCTTCTCTTCCGCTAGCCTCCTCCTCCTCCCGAGTTGCATCGGCCGCCCATCACGTCGGAAGAGACGGGGAGGCATGGGCTCGATGGAGGAAGAAGAAGAGGACGGGGATGGGGAGAGTTCGTGAGTGAGAGAAGGAGAAAAAAGGAAGAAAGAAAAGAGAAATGAACGGGCACGCAAACTAAGGCGATTGTGCATCCTCAAATCGGACTCCACATTGGTCCTAAAACACAAACGGGTGCACGGAAAGCCAACCAAACTATCACACATCCAAGAAACAACAGATTATCCATTAATAAATCATTTATACAATATTATAATTGATTACATGGTTTACAATTAAAATGGATAATCAAACCCAAGTGTTACAGAAGTGAATTTGGTGGCAGAAATAATATCAGCAAGTTTTGATAACAACCTAAGGAGTATGGTAGGACTGGACCTGAAAAGTCCAACTCCCAAACGAGAGAAGGTTGCCACCATTCTAGCTAGGGACCATTTTTTGTGCTTAGTAAAGTGGTATTACTTTGCGAACATTGACCTTAATGATAATTGATCTAACCACCTATTGTCCAAAAAAAGAATAGATTAACCATTCTGAACTAAGAAAGTACTAAAAGTATTGACAATCAAGAAGTATGACTTTAGCTCCTTCCAAACAAGAGAGATATGGCTAGAAGAAGTATTCAATATGGCACCTGGACAATTGTTCTTGAAGTATCTACTTCTAATCAAGCCACACCATTTTTTATTTTCATTTTGTAACAATATATTCCATAACATCGTGTACTTAAGAGCAGTGTTAAAGTTTCTAATATTAAGTATCCCTAACCCATCTTGTTCTTTACTTTTACAAATATTTTGCCATCTAGCAAGATCATAACCCCTACAGACATTAGATTTGGGACTCCACAGAAACCTCTTCTAGATTTGTTAATCTCCCTTTCTACTCTAATAGGTTGGTGGAGTACAAATAGGTAGTAAGTAGAAATGGGTAATAAAAGAGAATTTAATTCCAAAGATAAGTGTCGACTCTTCTAAGAGTCAAGACAAGTGTGCAACTTATCCAGAACCACTACCCAATGATTAAAGAATGCTTTCTTGAAAGTAAGTGATAGCCATAGATAATTTATGGGAAGGAGAACCAAACTACACCCCAAAATGGTACTAAGTCTCTTAGTTAGGGAGGAGGAGATCCCTATGCCCGTAAAAGAAGACTTATTAAAATTAATTTTTAACCCTGAGGCTACTTAAAAATAGTAGAAAATTCTTTTCAAGTTTATCAAATTCTCCTCAATTGAATCCATAAAGAAAAAGGTATCATCAGCATACTGAATATTGAGCACCTCTAGACCATTATGGGGAAATTTAATCCCTTTTATCAGATTGTTATCCATAGCAAGACGAAGTATCCTATTAAAGACATAGGTGACTAAAATGAATAACAGGGGAACAATGGGTCTCTTTGTGTGAGCCCATTTGAGGCACCAAAAACTCTTTTGGAGATCCATTAACTAGGACTAAGATCTTTGCCATGGATATACATATTTTAGTCTAGGAAATCCATTTAGACCCAAAGCAAAAGCCAATGAGAATGTTATCAAGAACTCTTTGTTCACATAGTCAAAAGTTTTTTTCAAAGTTTAGTTTTATCATTACCTCCTTGGATTTAGTTGAATGTAAGAGATGAAAAGTTTCTTGGACTTCAAGAAAGCAATCACTAATAGCCTTTCCTTTTAAAAAGGCACATTAGAAGTCATTAATAATGCTATTCAATATAGGTGAAAGATGGGTGGCCAAACATTTAGCTATAATTTTATAATTGCTATTAAGGAGACTAATTGAATGATAATTCTGGATAGATTTAGTGCATGTCTTCTTTGGAATCAAAACTATGAAGGTTTGGTTGATGTGTCTCAGAATTTCACTATCTTGAGAAAGGGAAAGGCAATGAAAAGCTTGAAGAAGGTCTTCCTTAACTAAGTCCCAAAAATGGTGGTACAAACTTAATGGAAATCCATCATGTCCTGAGGATTTGTTACCAAGTAATGAAAAAACACTTTCATTGACTTCTAATTCAGTGAAAGAACCTTTAATGGACTCAGCATTAGGAATCTTATCAAGGGGTAGCATCTCCTAATTAAGCATAATAGTGAGTGTGGGGGGTTTGTTAAATAGAGCTAAAAAATAATCTCTAATTACATTCCTAATTGTGTGAAGAGACGCGGATCTAATGGCCCCTATAAGAAGAGAGGTTATTGGATTCTTCCGACGTTTAGCACAGGTAGTTTATAGAAGAATGATGTATTAAGATCACCCTCCTTCAACCAATAAATCCGAGATCAAAGCTTTCAATAAATTTCTTGATTATTCAGAATAAGAAGATGTTCAGCTCTAAGTTCTTGTTTTTGTTGTTGTAGAGCTGGGGATAATGAACCAAATTTAGCTTACTTATCAATATTAAGGACCAAAGTCTCAATCTTTAAAAGCCTACCAAGAGAAGTATCCTTATGAGAAAGTAGATAATTTTTAATAGTAATTGTAGTAGCTTTAAGTTTATGAGACAAATAGGCAATGAGATCCACACTAAGGAGGGGTTTATGCATCTAGAAAGCACTGGATTTGATTTGGACGGAAAGTGAATTCCTGTTGACCAAGTGAAGTATTGGTGTTTGTGCATATTGTTGGAAATGAAACCAATGGAAAGTAAATTCCGTCGGATTCCAAAGTATAAAAGCCTAACCCACACCTCATTTCTCACCCCCTCCCGTGGAATTTCACCAGATTTCCCCCCAATCTCTCTCCTCCTCACAAAAATCCTCTCCGCAGTCCTCCCCCTCCCCGCATCCTCCCCCTCCCTGCAGTCCTCCTCCCTGCGTCCCCGCATCCGCCCCTCCTCGCAGTCCTCCTCCTCCCCACGTCCTCCCCCTCCCCGCGTCCTCCCCTCCCCGCAGTCCTCTTCCTCCCCGTGTCCTCCCCTCCCTGCGTCCTCCCCTCCCCGCAGTCCTCCTACTCCCCACGTCCTCCCCTCCCACGCCCTAAGGATGGTTTGGGTCTAGTAATCTCAAATTGTAATGTCAAAACCATCCTTCATAAGTCAAGATTTGTAAAATTTGAAGGGAAAATGGCCCCAATCAGGCGATTTACTATTAAGATAAATCAGTATATGGTCAGAAACTATTCTACCCTTACTAGAACAAGTCGTGGCCAAAAAATGTGACTCCCAATTAGGAAAGATAAGAAATCTATCAAGCTTAACTAAAAATTCCTTCTGCTAGTAGTTTATCCATGTAAATTGAAAATTATTAAGGGATAGATCTAAAAGGTTGTTTTCAACAATAAAGTCATTGAAATTTGCCATTAAGGGAGTGTAATAGGTCCCATTAGTTCTCTCGTAAGAGAATCTGGTACGATTGAAATCCCTTCCAATAACTCAATTATCCCCTACAAAGCACTAGATGTGCCTAAGTTCATTTTAAAATTGTACCTTACCTAAAGTAGAACAAGGACCATACACTCTAGTAAGCCACTATTTGAAAGAGTCCTTCGCATTCAGAAATTTGATGGAGAGCAAAACGGAACCCTGAAGGAGGTCCAACTGAGTTAATGAAGAATCATCCCAATGCATCAGAATTCCTCCTACTAGTCCTTGGGAAGGAAGAAAAAACCAGCAGTTAAGTCACCCTCCCCCAATATTGTGCAACATCATAGGAGAGAAGGATTCAGCCTTAGTTTCTCGAATAATAAGGAAATTAACCTAATTTTGTCAGACGAGTAAGCTCCCTCCTTTTAGCTCTACTGTCCAAACTTCTAATGTTCCAAGCAAGAATAATCATAAAGAAGATATACAAAAGAGTAGCACAAGACTACAAATGCTAGCAGTGTAGATCCCTTAAAAGCTCCACACAACCCAAGTCAACATCTAAATTCGAAACAGGTAAACCATGTTGTGCCCTAATTATATCTAAAAGTCGCTTAGCTTTAGAGGTATTAATAATTAATGTGCCTAGGGGAGCGTACTCAATGGGAGCACAAAATTTAAAGAGAAAGCAAAAGGGAGCGTACTCAATGGGAGTTCGCCGATGTTTCTTCTTCTCCAGCGAGCTTCCGGTGACCTCCAACGATCTCTGGTGATCTTCTTGGGTGCTCGTGCTTTGTCGGTGATGGCTCTCTTCTGACGGATGGACTTCAACAAGGCCTGACAACTCTCTTCCCCTCCTCACAAACCACCTTCCCGCCTCTCTCTCTCTTTCTCTCTTGATTTCTCTTTCAACCCCCTCTATTTTATCCTCCCC
>JAMKQA010017043.1:0-22432 GCA_024699735.1 Posidonia australis | reverse complement strand
GTGATGTGCGCCTGGAAGGTGCGCCTACAAGGTGCGCCTGGTTGGTGCGCCAACTCAGCTCACAGAATTCTGGACTCTGGCTTGCTAATAGGTTTGGGGCTTGATTTAAGGGCTGATCACATCCAAAGCAACATGAGGATACTCATTTCCGGATTACCTCAAAATCGGGGTGTCTACATATATATATATAAAGGACAAGGATCCAAGTCTAGTTCGACAGACCATTTTCCAATGGTCAATCGGACTAAGAGCTTTGAACACACCTGAGAACCCATTCAGTATACCAAAACATTTTGTTATGCCAAAACCTGGACTCACAGCAAAATTGATAATAGATTCGGCATATTGAACCAAAACGACATGCCAAACTAAGCGACAGCAGGGCACCTAAAAAAGGGAATCCCAAAGTCAAATCCCTATAAACACCATGTCAAACCACACTTATAATATATCAAAATAAAGATCTGAAGAAGATCTTCCACTAAGGACAAGAAACATAAAAATCCATTAGGTAGATGGCAAGAAATCATAAAAAAACCAGATGGAGACACCATTCACCCTAACACAATGAATACAGTCATTAATGGCCCAAAAATACCATAAATGCTACAAAAATCTACCCAACCTTCCACACACTATCATGTACTTAGGAATCCAATTTAAATCAAAAGAGAACCTACAGAATGTGTATCTGTCACCGAAGATGTGACGGCGAAAAGTGGTGAGCGACAACGCAACCTCCTCCTTGGCATGCTCCTTTGGGACTCCTCCTCGGGATGGTGACAATGATGCATCGATGGAGGTGAGTAGTGAACGACAACGAGCTCTTACGCCTCTCTTGACTCTCTCTCTCTCTCTCTCTCTCTCACCCTAAGCTCTCTTTCATCTCTTCTCTCTTCTCTCCCATTAAGGAGGAGTGATGGAGAAGGAGAAGAAGAAAGAAGGAGAGGTGGGCTTAGCGAGGAAGAGGAAGGAAAAGAAGAAAATCGCAAGCACAAAACCAAATCACACAACCACTCCCATCCACGTAGCTTGTGCAAGCAATGATTGGCCACCAATGCACGCCAAACAACCTCCACAAGCTAGAGAAAACCCTCAAATCTTCCACGAGGGTTGGCACAACACTCAATCATAAAACAACAAGAAGGCCAAAAATTCACAATTTAGGTGTGAAATGTTGCTGACAATGCATCTAATGTTGAACATTAACGCTTCCAATGTCCAACACACCCGAATTCCTTATTAAATATCTAGCCAAAACACCACTTCCAAATCTGGATCGTTACAATTAATGACTTTTAAGCCTTCATCGCTAAAATAACAAGCTTAGATTCACCTTAGCACACACCTTGCACAAATAAGGAATTACCATCAACAAAACCAAAATACGCCCTCCTATGAGCACAATCGATTAAAGTGCTAGCCAGTCCATGCTAAGTATCACATCGTACTCCTACATGTCAATGATGATGAGACTGGCATCGAACTCCCTGCCAATTAGCTCTAGGCCGACAGATTGCATGTATCTCTAAGTTAAACTTTTCTCCCCCAATGGCATCATCACATTGAGATGAAAGGCTAACCTTGCTGGTCTATCCTCCATCTCCACAGCAAATGACTCAGAAATGTAGGAAACAGTACTCCCTGAGTCAAACAAGACCTTATCCATCCAGTCAATCACAAGAAAAATCCTAATGGCCAAGCACACATCAACAAAACAACATTCTCAATTAAACAACAATCCATAATACAGAAGAGATTACAAATAGTACAAGGAGGGTTACACACATAGAAACTATGGGTCCTTACCCTCCACAACATCTCCTAAAGGTCCAGCATTAAGTGTAGTGATGGTGAAGACACGCCCTCGAGTTGGCTATTGTGGTGTACTCCCTACTCTCCTGAGAGGATCCTGGTAAGTCCTTTGAATGTGTCCTGGCTTCCCACAATTATAACACATCGCTTATCTCAGTGCTTGCTGCGAACGAGGACAACTCACTGCAAAATGGCCCGCCTAGCCACACAGGTAGTAGTACCTGTCTCTAGGACCACTGGAACCTGTCTGACTAGGGCCCCTAGAGCCCAACTGACTAGAGCTGGCAAAATTGTGTCGATTGTTGAAAAAACACCAGCTTTCTCCTTTCTTCTCTTCCCATAACCGCCAGAACTACTAGAGCTTGACATACTTGAGAAGGAGAATCGTGAAGTAAAGGACGACTTAGACTTCTATTTGGGACAATCTTCCATAAATTTCTTGTATTCATCCTCAAATTGAGAAGCTGTCCAAACCATCTCCACGACTATCTAGCACCGACATGCCATCACCTTCAATCCCAGCCCTAGTTGAAGGCCCTCCAAAAACTTCTTCGCTCGTTGCTCCTCAAAATCAAAAGCTTGGACGAATCATTCCAGACGAGTAAAGGCAGCTTCATATTCACTCACTATCATACTACCCTGCTATAGGTTTTAGAATTCTCAAACAAATCTATCCCGTACATGACTGGGACAGCACTTCTTATAGAAGACCATCTCAAAATCCTACCACTTGATCTTGACCGTCAGAGCATTCAAAAATTTTAGCCGCTGCACAGCTCTCCACCACTGATCTACCTCACCTTCCAGTAGGTAAGTGGCTAATCGTACCCAATTCTCCTTTGGGCATGCCATGTTTTCCAATATCTTCACAATCCTTTGCAACCATGCCTCGCTCTCCTCGAGTCCACCTTTGCCTTTGAATGTTGGCACATGGAGTTTGCTCAACTAGTAAAGCCACCGATCCCTGACAATTCATTGGAACCTCCCTTGTTGAAAGTATGGGAGATCCCATGCACTAGATTCCGTAACTCAGCCTGCATACCTTGCCATCCACTGTCCTCCTACAAGCTGGGCTCCTCGACAGGGGCTTTGCCTTTACCTCGGTCTCAGTGAGACATTCTACAGGATAAGACAGAATAACTACACTACAAATAGCAAACAAACACCCAAAAATATGATAAAATAGATAGGTGTAGACACAATCATGACGTGCAATCCTATGGGGTCACCACAACCGAACAGCTTAGGCTAGTACACCTAGTGAACCTGAACTCTAATACTAAATCAATAACTACCAGAGCTGTTACCACTAAATCCAGTAGCCTAATTAAAATTAAACATAACTAAATGCCTAAATTTATAGAATAATTAAATACTAATTAAAGACATCTAAACTGCCAAGAACCCGTAGTGTGTGGTTAGTGACCCCGACTATATGCACTAGTGGACACCACTAATTGTCTACACCTACAATTGAAAAATACAAGAGAAAACACACGTGAGTGACTAGAATGTCATCTAGTACACACTCCACAAAAACCACGAGAAAACTAAGCTAAACCAGCAATATAAATCTCATTGGACTTTAAAACAATTTTAAAAGATATGTTTATTCTTTCAAAAGTCATCGGAAAACCACCCACATCTCAAAACCAGGCCCTACTAACCAAACCCTGCAAAAAACTACATAGGTACACCAAATCTACACCGTGAGTCATGTTGCTCAGCGCCAAGCAACCAACTCTGACCACAAACAGACCACCGAGGAGTTACCACGACATCTACGTACATTACCACGGATAACCATCCTGCACAGGAGTCAACCCATGCTAACGTCTCATCACCTGTAGGACCCTCAAAAGGCTAACCTCACACCTAGAAAGCCTGCTCACCCTACACCTAAGTGAGTTGTCCCTCCATCTAAAGGACAAGCCACATGATGCACTATTTTGGCATCTTAACTCAATGCTCGAATCCTACACTTAGGCTCTACTAGCACCCACAACCAACTCGGTACTCATAGCAACCAAGGTATCACGCCTAGTTACTCAAGAGTCCCATATCTCCTAAGTCCACTGCCACGATATCATCAAGTACAGATCGTACCCTAGCTCTCGACACTTGGAGCAATTGGAGAATCATACCACTAGAGCTAGATGGCACCTTGACCCGAAAACCTCAACCTCAGCTCGTGAAAGACAATCTAGGAGTTTCAAACCTATGAGATTTGATGGACACTTGCCTACGGCCTTTTGGTCTCGGACCTCTATGACCACGCCCTCCCAGGGATCCAGTGGGGAGTCATGCTAGAGGGAGATGGCCACAGCCATGCCAAGATGGTAAAGGCGCATGATAGGCTAAATGAAAAAGAAAAGGAGTCGTCACCTAGTCTTTTAAGGGAAAGACGAGGAAAAGTACAAACAAACCACAAAGGATGAGATGTAAATGTGAAGGCCAGATGTTTACTAACCAAAGGGTGGGTAAGGATTCCTATTACGTACGAGGAAGGTATTAGGCACCCCCGTACACCCGAGAAACTCGGTCTTTCTTTTCTAATTTGCTTGTTAGAGGCTAAATGAAAGCTTGCTAAGCCTAGATTGTGCTCTAAACATGCTACTATGAATGCCACATCAAGACTAGATAAATGTGTAAGATGGTATGCGAAAACTATGAGGAAATCTACATAAAATATCGTAATCATGAAAAACGACACAACAAAGAAAATCACATGAAATGACAAGGTTTTTGGCAAGAATGGTTTAAAAGACCATACAGGCCTCAAGAAAGTCAAAAACGCAACCAAATCAGGTCATCAGAGTCAAAGAAAGCATCACAGAAATCAAGATAGGAAAACTACAAAGAAGTCCGCATAAAATAGGTAAATAGTGATAGGTGAGGAAATTCACATAAAATGACGATGTTTTTGTAAAGAATGGTTCAGAAAATCACACCAGCGTCAAGGGAATAAAAAATACAACAGACCCAAATCATTAGAAGTGTAGAAAACACCATGGAAATTCGAATGGAAAAATTGCAAAGAAATCCACATAAAATAGGCTAACGACGACATACAAAGATAATCACATAAAATGACAGTATTTTTGGAAAGAACGCTTCGAAAAACCATACTAATATCAAAAGGATAAAAATGGGGTCAACCTAAGTCATCAGAATCATGGAAAAGTCATGAAAGTCAAAAAGGTGAAATAATCCGCAAGTGAGTCAATGTGGGCCTTTCGGTATGTTATTGTATGCCTTTAGGCAATGAAATCCAAATCAAATCAAAAAAATCCGAAACATAGGAGTAAGTAAAATCAAATCGAATGTCGGATGAGGGACTCCAAAAACAAAGTGAAGAAAAATCCACGAAAGAAACACATGAGATGCAGGCTCACTTAAAAGGGATGGACTAATACGCAAATGTGATAAAAACTATGCAAAATGCATGAATGTGTACCTGAATGTGTAAACGGTGCTAAGGAATGACTTGGACAAAAATTATGCAAGATTGAGTGCAAAATCTAACATGCAGTTGCATGAATTGGTGGCATAGGGGCAATTTGATCATTTCTATTGTCGAATGTGATGAGTACATGTATGAGGATGATGCCTAGTCTGGGGATATATCAAAATGTGAGCAAAATGTCTAGAAAATGTTACTGGCAAGAAAACATGCAAAGGACAAGGTTTTAAAAACAATAAAACGATGTAAACACAGTAAAGGACAAGACCAGGGACTGAAATGCAAAATTCATGAAAAAAAATGAGAAAATTATAGTTAAAACATATTCAATGGCCTCTGTCCTAGTGTGCAAATGATGAATCGAATGACAATGTGGCACTGAGATGTGTGAAAATTGCACCTTGGTAATTTCCTAAAAACTCAAGGTCTAAAGTGCAAAATTTACATATAAGTGCAAATGTGATTAAAATATGAAACTAAAGATCAATTTACAATGCAAACATGATCTTTAAAGGAAATCTATGATTAAATGTAAAATACAAAATGCAATAAGTTGAAATTATCTAAAATGTGTGAGGAAACAATTAAAACCCTAAATGATGGATTTAAAATTAATCTAAGGGTTTGGATGCAAATTTTCTATGTTTTGGGATTATTTGTTAAGAACTTAGGGGGTTGCATGCAAAATTATAAGGCTTAAATGTGATCAAAACTAGACTTTTGTGTTGAAGAGTGCAATTATGAATTTTTTTTAGGGTCAAGATGCAAATTTTACAAAGAAAAACTCATTTTTAAAAGTTTTGGGGGTTCAGTGAAAAATATCAGGACTTAATTATAAAGAACATGAATACAGGGGTCTAAATGTGAAGAAACAAACATTTACAGGACTAAAACGAAATCTAAATGAAATAGGGTAAAGATACAATATTTATAATAAAACTAAACAAATACAATTTAAATTGAAACTGCAGAGGTCAAAGAGAAAAAGATCCAAAACCTAATTGTAACATTTAAATAAATTAAAGGACTTTAAATAAACCTAAAAAAAACTAACAGTCACCGTCGACGATTCGAAAATCGTCAGCGGTGATGGCCTGGGAGGCTCATCCGAGCCCTCCCAGCGGCTGATCGTAGATTAGAGGAGCAGGGAAGTTGGAGGACGAGATTGGGGAAAGATCCGACGGTGGCGATCAAACTCCCAATTGCTGGAAAGCGTCGTCGATCCCCCCTACCAGCGTTCTTCTCCAACGTCGGGGTCCTCGACCTGCAGTGCCTCTGGAGGTGACGGCCCAGTGCGGCGATGATCGGGGAGGCACGACGAGGCTCTGTGGAGTCACATGCATTGCTGGAAGGGCTTTCGGTGCTTCCCCCTTCACAGACTCTGGCGGGACGGATTGCCGACGTCAAGAAGGATGTCGCAGCGGCGGAGGTGGTCCAGCGTAGGTCAAAGGGTCTTCAGAGGGCCATAGGGACGCTTCCGATGGTGACAATCGGGACGAGGGGCTGGCGGAGCACTCCACCCACTCAGCAGGTTTGACGACGACGGCCGGAGGTTGCAAGGAGACGACAGGGATCCTCCGGGTCCACGGGAGGCCAGAGAAGTCACTCTGGAGAGATGGAGCTCCAAGAAGAGGAGGAACAGTTAGGAGAGGCCTCAAGGACCTCCTCCCATCGCAGGAGGCTACGGGTCTCACTAGTGGTGGTGAACCCACCACCGGAGAGGGGTGAGAAGGCACGCAGGGCAGCCAACTTCGACAGGCAGGCCTAGTGGTATTCCACGAACCTAAATAAGCATGATTCGAAAGCTAAGAGAGGAGAGATTACCTAGTTAAGGCTTGATGTTCCTCTCGGCGAGCAATGGCGGCACCCTCTATGTTGATGCTTTGGCAACGGTGGCTGAGGTTCTGGGCTCCGGAAAAAGGGCAGGAGGAGGAAGTCTGGTCGTGGGAAAAATCGGGTTCTAGGTTTTAGTGGGCTCCAAGTGCTGGAAGGGTAGGGATTGCCGTCAGCCTCCATGTGTCGGCCGTGAAGGCTTTTAAACTCCGACATGCTTCCCCCACACCGTAGATCCTTCTCCAGGGCCTGAACGCCATTGGATCAGCATGAGCTAGAGGGGAAGTCGATCGGAGATCACGGGGAATGAGAAACAGGCGCCAGAGATGATAGAGTGACTGCCGGAGATCTCGTCGGAAAACCTGGGTCACCGACGGTAGTCGGAATTATTTTTCTTCATTACCTAAGTTGTTGATTAGGTGGTTAAATGGGTTATTGGGCCTGCGATTCGGGATTTTTTATGGATTTTAGGGTTTTGATTTTAAGTTTTTATTTGAGTTTTATGATTTTAATTAGATTGTTGATTTCGTGACTTAAAGTTTAAGTAATTGGTTTTTAAATTAGGGTTTTCATTACTTAAAGGTTTTTTAGAATTTTGATTATTTTAGGGTTTTAAGGTATTGGTTTTTAAATAGGATTTTGAATTTAATTAGGTTTTAATGGTTTATTTTAGTGATTTTAATTTAGATTTGGGGTTTTAGTTTTAAGTTTAATTTGGTGATTTAATTAGGGTTTCAATTTAAATTTTGATTTAATTGGCATCTATTTGATTTAATTAAGGATTTGATTTAGATTTTAATTTCATTGTTTTTCGCTTGATTTTTGAGTGGATTAGAGTTTCTTTTTAAATTAGATTTAATTTTTAATGGATTTTATTGAGTTTTACTTGATTTGGGCTTTAATTAGGGTTTTTCTTTTAATTAACTTGGATTTTAAATGGTTTACATGTATTTTACTTGGTTTTGATTTTAATTAGGGTTTTTACTTTATTTACTTGGATCTTAAGTGGATTTTGGTTTTAATTAGAATTTTTCTTTTAATTAACTTGGATTTAAATGATTTACATGTATTTTACTTGATTTTGATTTTAATTAGGGTTTTTACTTTATTTACTTCGATTTTAAGTGGCTTAAGTGGATTTTGGTTTAATTTTCACTTTAATTAGGTTTTTCAATTGATTGATTGGATTTTAAGTGGATTTTATTTAATTTTAACTTTAATTGGGGTTTTTGTTTAATTAATTTGGGTTTTAAGTGTTTTAAATGGATTTTGTTTGTTTTAATTCTTAATTATTATTTTTTTTGCTTTAATTAGGTCAGAGTGGACTCGTGTGGGCCTGATTGGGCTTGTGTGGGCTTAAGTGGGCTTGAGGGTTTAGTTGGACCTAGGGTTTAGGTTTTAGGTTTGAAAATTGGGGGTTTTGGTGATCGCAACCAGAGCATCTTTTCAGAAGCGCCTGCTACCATGTGACTTCAAAATCAGGGTGTCTACAACCTCAACTTAGGTATGTGCTTGACTACTAGAGAATGTCGTCACATCCTTTAGTCTAGACAACATGACCCATCAGTCTCTTTGTCTATCAAATCAAAAAACCATGGAAAATCCTTTTTAAAACACTAACGTATTATCTTTGAAATCTATTTTCATAACCATTTATGCACTACCAAGACATTCACAAAACTAAACATCATAGTAGTAAACGAAATACTAGAATCAAAACACCAAAAATGCCATGTTCAACATCTAGAATGGGTTCTGAAATCCACAAGACCCAACCTTGTGGCCTACCCACGAGCCTAAAATCCAGAGTTCAGAGAAACCAGAGCTCTACAGGCACCCACTCCTCCTTAAATTCTTGTTTTCCACTAAAGGACACCAAACTTGGCAAATAATATACCAAAGTGTAGGAAATCAAACAAGCAATCCAACGATACTAAAATTATCAAATTCCATGCGATATAACTCGAGAAATCACTAAAAAAAGTTCACAAATGAATAGTATCAATCTTTTTTAAATAATCAAGATTAAAACTCACATACTCAATCAAAAATCACAAAATTACTTCCATCATACTCAAAATCACACAAGGAATGCAATCATATCAACTTTACAGAGAATAGAGTGGAGTTATGGAGTGTGCACCTCAAAGAGGCTCGTTGTGCACCACCACTAGCAATCACCACAATCACCGCTGATCGACACATGAGCTCCAGTGCACCACATGACAACGTCATGGAGCGACGCACACCTCGGTACCGATGCAGGAACCCTCTAATGGTCACCCTTATCTCTCTCACACTCTCTATCACCTCTCTCTCTCTCTCTCTCTCTCTCTCTCTCTTGTTTGGAGCTCAAGAAGGTGGAGGGGGAGAGGATGGAGGAGGAAGAAGGAGTGGAAGTGGAAGAAGAATAAGAAGGGAGGTAGTTGGCGTTGTGGAGAAGGAAGAGAGAGATGAGGCTTACAAGGGATGATTCATCCTTATAGAGCCACTTGTATGCATGCTTCCTCAACACTTACTTCAGCCAACCACTCCACAAGCGCAACCAATCCACTTACAAAGCCTACCACTCCACCGCCATAGCAATGACTCCACCACACACTCGACGCAACTGCTCCACTTAAGGATACAAGACAAACACTTCATTTGACCAACTAAATTAACTACTGCAAAATCTACGGTACCAGGCCACAGTACCCACTTGCGATACCAGCACGTGGGGTGTACTCATGGTATTAGCTCGTGAGGCTAGTAAATTCAGCATCCCAAAACAAAAAGTAAGGCCCAAACACCATGCACAAAGTCCACAAATAGAGACCACATGCCAAAAACACCCATTCATAATTAAAATTCATTAATTCTAGTTAATTACAAATATAATGAATTTTCTGGTGTTACATGAACTCTCTCTATGCTCCCTAATTAAGTTACAGAGATATCTATCATGACTCTCCAACTTATCCCCAAATAAGAAATCTCAAACCATATGACATGGACTTGAACTCAAAACTAAGGATTTGGAATTTTGGATACACTAGATAAAGAATTTAGTCTTTAACAAGCCACAACAAGAATGGAGCTTATTGACATGTGCCCCAATTTCCATTTGAATTTAAACTTTTAATTCAATGTTTGAAGAACATATACATATTAATGCTTAAACTCAATCAAGAACATATATATAATAAAAAGGTTGGAAAATCACTAGAGTTGGTATAATGGTATTTGCAACCTCACATAAGTAGAATATTTAATTACAAATATTCCTTTACAATTTCTTACTTATATTGTCGTAAGAAACTAATGGTTGTTGGCAAAATAGAGAGATATGAATATTTAAAGAATATCATAAGAAAAATCACATATATATTAAATATATATATATATATATATATATAACTATAAAAAAGTACAACAAGAACCGTCAACCGTTCATACAACAACAATAGTCAAATTTAGTTCTTCACATTCTACTCATTTCGTTCTAACAATGACATTTTACTTAAATTCTTATAGCTAAACATATTATTAATATTATTGTAACTATGCTGGCAACAACCTCGTGCGTGGCACGAAAGGCTAAAAGCGTGAGGACCAGCAAAGTCACGACAAAAGTGATAAAAAACAATGATAAAATGCAAAAGTCGCCACCTAAACTACTTAAAACGGGAGACAAGGAAAACCATTTAAAACAACAAGACTATGCAAATGTGCATGATAACAAGCCAATGAAAAAGGTGTGACATCTGGGCCCGATTATCCATTTCAATTAGTAAACCATGTAATTAATTGTAATCTTGCTTAAATGGTTTATTAATGGATAATCTGTTGTTTTTGGATGTGTGAGCTGGTGGTTGGCTTTTTGCACACCTGTTTGTGATTTGGGACCAATGTGGAGTCGGATTGAGGATGCAAAGTTGCCTCGGTTTACGTGTCCGATCTTTTCTCTTTTCTTTCTTTCTTTTCTCCTTCTCGCACTCACGAGCTCACCACACACCCGTCTTCTTCCCCTTCACCCTACTCAGCTCGTGCCACCACCATCCAGCGACCCGTGCCTCGCCTTCATCTCTGAGGCGATGGGCGGTTGGCATGGTGCGGGAGGAGGTGGGGATAAGAGAGGCAGAGGTGCGTGGAAGAGGGGAGCCACGACGCAAGGAGGAAGAGGGAGAGGAAGAACGGCGACACGCAACCGAGGAAGTGGTGTGAGCCGCTCGTGTGTTCTATCGGCAAAGGAGGCTTCGCCGGTGCGAGAGGAGGTTCACTGGAGTGCGGGAGAATCACCGAAGGGCTGAGCCAGGTACGCAATCCCTTTTCCTTCCTCCGTTCAGTGCTTCATTAACAATGGGTTAATTGCATGAATATTGAAATAAATGCATGAAAAATGGTGGAACATCATGAAATGAATGGGAATGCAATATATAGCATGAGAATATAGATATCATGTGGTTAGGATTGGTTTTTTGGGGGGAAATGAAATTTTGGGGTTGAATGCTACAGTAGCCGTTCTTGAGCCCTTTCCCCTTATGATTTTCGTATGAACTGTGTGGTGGATGGAATCATGAATGATTTGGGGGGTTTTGAAGTAGACTCAAGGGTCTATGCCCTATGATTTTATGGAAATTTTTGATGGATGTCTGGGGGGTCCCATCAGGACTCCCACTTGGGGCGAATTCTGCAGCCCGAAACAGGGGTGTGCCATGTCTGCGAGAAATTTGGTATGCTGAATTTATTTGGTATGCCGAAATCCTAGCAGATTAGGCCAGATCCCAGGTTTCGGTAGACCGAAATCCTCTGGTCAACCAAAACAAGGGGTTTTGGTATATCGAAAATGTTCGGTATATCGAAAGAGGGAATTTTGGTATGCCGAACTGGAGATTCGGTCTACCGTTTTGCCTTAAACCTGGTATGCTTAAATGTGGATTTAAATGAAGGATAAATGGTTTTAATGGTATATTGAGTATGTGTTAATGATGTTTCCCCTGTGTAATGACATGGAGGAATGTGGAACCCAAATAAATAGATTTGGGCATGATCTTGGGTTTTAATCCCATAAATGAGTGAAAAAGGGATGATTTTGTGTGGTTTTAGGCATGAGGCCCAATTTATAATTTTAAGCATGGTTTTCGTGGCTTGAGTTGGGACCCCAAGTGGAGGGTCAAGTGTTGCAAGGAGATAGAGTCCTGCAACGAAAAGAATGAAATGGAAAATGGTTTGAGAAGAAAGTTTAAAGAATTTTGAAATGGAACACTAATAATGTGGTTGCCGAGCTTGAGACGGTGTAGGCTGAGGCTGGGTCATTGTACCTAGTTGTTTGGGTCACCGAGCTCGTGCCGGTGTAGGCTGACCTTAGGTTTCGGTAGACCGAAATCCTAGCAGATTAGGCCAGATCCCAGGTTTCGGTAGACCGAAATCCTCCGGTCGACCAAAACAAGGGGTTTTGGTATATCGAAAATGTTCGGTATACCGAAACAGGGAATTTTGGAATGCCGAACTGGAGATTCGGTCTACTGTTTTGCCTTAAACCTGGTATGCTTAAATGTGGATTTAAATGAAGGATAAATGGTTTTAATGGTATATTGAGTATGTGTTAATAATGTTTCCTCTGTGTAATGACATGGAGGAATGTGGAACCCAAATAAATAGATTTAGGCATGATCTTGGGTTTTAATCCCATAAATGAGTGAAAAAGGGATGATTTTGTGTGGTTTTGGGCATGAGGCCCAATTTATAATTTTAAGCATGGTTTTCGTGGCTTGAGTTGGGACCCCAAGTGGAGGGTCAAGTGTTGCAAGGAGATAGAGTCCTGCAACGAAAAGAATGAAATGGAAAATGGTTTGAGAAGAAAGTTTAAAGAATTTTGAAATGGAACACTAATAATGTGATTGCCGAGCTTGAGACGGTGTAGGCTGAGCCTGGGTCATTGTATCTAGTTGTTTGGGTCACCGAGCTCGTGCCGGTGTAGGCTGACCCTAGGTTTCTTAGCCTAGTTGTTCTGGTCATCGACGGTGTAGGCTGAGCCTGGGTCATTGGACCTAGTTGTTCGGGTCACCGGTGGGGCGTCAGATAAAGACGTATCCCTATGCACATATGAAAATGAAATTGAGACCGGTTTGCCGGGGTAGTGACATCCCGCATGGGGAATTTCACCGCGGCAGTGCAGGAAGGTAAGGGAAAGATGTCCTCACCTACTGCTTGTGTGCCTGGTTACTCCTGATCAAGGTAACAATAGTAAAGAAAGTGGAAATTAATACAGAAATGAAATGTGATTTGGTCAGGATTGAACTGATGAAATAGTCCTAAAATCCTAAAGTGAAATAATGATGATGTTTTTACCAGATGCCAGCCTGTATTTATGATTTGGTTTTGAGCCCGTGAGGCATTGTGTTTTAGGCTGGATCTGGTCAGAATTGTGAATTTGAAAGTGTGATTTTGGGAAGAAATCCCAAGTATTGAAAAGATATGTTTTGCAAAATGAATTCCAAAAGTTTGGAAAGAAAATGCAAAAGTGTGTTTTGAAAGAGCATGTGGTTTTGGAATGAGTTTCCAAATGTTTTGAGAAAAGAAAGGAAACATGGCTTTTGAAAAAGCATGGATTTGGGATTGAATCCCCAAATGATTTTCTAGTAAAAGAAAAGAGGTTTTTCAAAAAGAAAACCAAGTTTTGAAAAAAATAAAAGAAATGATTTATACGGTTTTGTGGTTCATATGTTTGGAGCGCGTACTGGGTGACTTAGATGTCACACATGCGTGCTTAGTTTGTTTTCAGGTGTAGACAGCGTGCAGCTGGGTTCCGGTGCAGGAGTTGGAGCTTATAGCCGCACATTGTGATCCTGAAGGTAAGCCTTAGTTATAATTATTTAATTTTTCTGTAATTAGTGTAATTATGCTTGATACTGTGTTTTGGTAGCGTGCCTGGGATCGAGGCATTACGAAAGGTCATCATGAACCAAAATTTGGGTAAGGATCCCTGTTACGCACGGAAAAGGTATTAGGCATCCCCGTGCGCCCAAGAAATCAGTCTTTCATAGTTTTTTCGTTCACTTGTTGGCAATGTTGGCTTTACAGCCTGTTTCTATACATCCAAGGGTGATATGCAATGCAAGGCTATATACAGGTTGTACCTTATGCTAAATAGGGGTAGGGGGACTATAGGGTGTGTCCTAATGCTCTGAAAGGTCACTCAAGTTGTGGATCAAACATCGGTGCAAAGATATTACACCGATATAACCATGGATCTAGTAACATCGAGTGGCTAACGTCCTTACTTTTCTACATGCAAAACCTAGGCTATCTTACATAGATGAATATGAAATCATGCATGTGTTATCTTGATATAACCAAGAGAACACACAAAGAAAATCAGAGTCAAAACAAATCGGGAACCATATTAAATAACATGCCAAAAAACCATTGTTGGTGATCTGAAGCAAGCAGGTGCGCTTGTCTGGTGCGCCAGACAGGTGTGCTAGGATGGTGCTCCAGTTAAGTGCTCCAGGTAGGTGTGCTACTAATGTGTGCTACTGATATAGGCCATTGAAGTGAGACCCAAAAATTTTAGAATAGACAGTGACTGGCTGGTGCATCGGGCCTATAAAAAATCTTATAAATGTGCTTAAAACCATCTGAAAACTCATCCTAGATATCTAAAAAAACCTGAACACATATAGGTTCATCTCCCTTCCATAAAGCCATAAAAGAAGGAGTGGCAACCCATGGCACCATGACATGGGTCTTGTGCTCAAGGGCAAGAAGCCTCACACAAGACCACATATTCCTATTTTGATAAAAACCATAGAACTACAGCTAATGCACAAAGCCAAAACCAAAAAATATCCAAGAGGGACAACATGGATGCAAGCAACAAAATGGGGGATGAACCCATTAAATCAGTCCTATTGTATCTAAAATATGAATCCACCAAATATTGCATATCTCTGAGACTCAATAAAAAAAAGAACAAAGGCAAGCATATATATCATCCAACATATGATTTATCAAGATAAATACAAGAACAAGATGTGATAGGTATAGTTGCATCAAAATCATGATCCATAAGAATATCATGCACTATAAACATGATCCAACAAGTATAAAACTTAGTATATTCATTATGTAATATTTTCCTAAAGTGATTCCAAATTCATGAAAAGAAACCTAGCTACAAGAAAGGTTGAATGCTTACCTATTAGTATGCTCTTGTACTCTTCCACAAGTGACTCGAGATGACCTTGATGGCTGAAGAAAACAGAGATCTCCTTCCTCCCAAATGGCCTCCATGTAATGCAAAAGAAGGAGCTTTGTGGGAGGTATGGGTGAGGGGGTTTTTCCCTACACTAGGTGGGTGATTCCTTGCTCAAAGGTAAGAGTTTTTGGCTCTGAACAGAAGCTAGGTTGTGGGTGTTTCTGCTAAGGTGCAAAGGCTCTTCCTCTTTCTCTTTTTCCAACCCCTTTTCCCAATGACTACCAACGGTTTATATAGGGAGAACTTGGAAGTTCTAAAAACTCAAGAAACCAAAGGACCCCCTAAAACCAAGAGAACCATTGTTATGCTGATAATGGTTGAAAGTTATAGTAGATTATGGGTATAATGGCTGGAGTTTTGTTAAGCAAATGAACAACCAGTGACCTGGGAATCGAGCTGGTGCACCACCTCTATGCACCAGTGAGGTGCTCCAGGTATGTGCACCAGTTATGTGCTCTACTCAGGTGTACTTATTTAGTGCTCCAATAAGATGTGTCATACTAATGTGCTACCCAAATGTACCGAAAAAGGTGTGCCATTCATCTATGCCGGTTAAATGTGCTAAGTAGGATGTTGGATGCATTTGGAGGATTCTGGTGTTTTTTGGAAAAGCAAGATCTGAATTCATCGCCACTGGATCCCTCAACAAGCCTCCTCAAAAACCAGGGTGTCTACAATTATCTCATCAAAATGTTTCATGTATATTATAATGGTTCCAATTCCCATAATAATTTAAAACAATTTAAATTATAGAAAATTAAAACTAGACAGAAATATCAACTATTAGGAACCTATGTGTGTAGCTACAAGACTCCAAACTATCTGCATTATGCTAAAACCCGTCTGCATGTCTACACCTACAATCAAAAACTACAAAGAAAAACGTGAGTGACAAAAGTCACCCAGCATACACCCCACGAAAAGCAATGGAAAACAAATCTATATTAATTTTTCCTTAAAAATCATTTGATAAATCATTTCCTCCAAAGCCACCAAGACTGACAAAACAGGCCCATCAGGCCAAAAACCACAGCAATGCGGCCCACACTAGCTGAAACAGAAAACAAGGCTCTACTAGCCCAAAACCACAAAGAAGGTTCTCAATGGCCAAAACCACACACAGTGAGTTGGGAAGCCCGACACCAGGCAACTAACTCTAGCCACCCTGTGTAGGAGCCAACAACGGTCCTATGATCCTCTCACCTAGAGAACCCTCACAAAGCCAACTCCTCTGGGAAGGCAGTCTTGTCTTTCAGGACGCTACCAGCTACGGGCTATGCGTTCCACCCGCACTGGCCACCACAGGGTACGCCTCCTCACAGCGTCCTTCACATGGTACTCAAGAGGGAGTGTCATGCCTCCACACCCGACAACACCCAAGCCTTAGTGCTCATAGCGACAGTAGGAGTGTCATACCTCCCTGTCATGCCACAAAACACATCGACCCGTGGACCACAAACCTAGCCTCGAGATGGTAGTTAGGAAGTCTCATACCTCCAAGATTGGACGACTCTCAGCCTCAGGTATCTTGGCCCCCGACCTCAACCAAGGAGACACACCCGACCACATAAGAATGTTGTCACATTCTCTGGTCCCGACGACACTATCCCACAGTCTCTTATCCCGTACATAGAAAACCAAGAAAACCATTTTCCAAAACGAGCCAATTCATCTCTTTCAAAACCATTTTCAAAATCATTTTATATATTTGGCAAACTCTTTCAAAAACCTAGACAAAACCACACATCAAGTGTCCCACAAGACCACCACTGATGACCCATGATTCCATCTCAAATGGGCAAAACAAACCAATCCGAGAAGCCACTGCATTCAAATGTATTTTACTACAAAACCAGGAAAAAAGTTCCAAAAAGGCCTACCAGACACGCACATGTGGACCACACGTCTGGTCCGTGCCCCAGGCATTTTGTCTGAATGCAAACAAAGCCTGGACCAAGGGCCAAAACCACTGTCGGACACGCACATGTGATCCGTACAATCAGCCTACGCTCTCAATTTTCTGTCAGAAATTAGACAGATGTGAGACAGGGAATCCAAAAATTTGTCCTAAGTGGGAACCAAAGGCTGACATGCCAAACAACCACCAAAAATTCTGAATAAAACATATGCGGTAGGCCCTCGAGTCTACTTCAAATCCACATAAATAAAACCAAAATTTGTTCACCACACAGGAAGATATAAACTTGCAGACACTTAGGGGTCGAAAAGGACCCAAACCACAACAACCACCATAAATAGCCATAAATACCACTATAAATTCCCAAAAATTCCAAAACATTAAATTTAGCCTAGATTTTATGCATCCTAGGCATTTCTATCATTTTAAATGATTTCTACACATTGGATTGGAGGTGCGTACCTGAAAACAGCCTCTAGTGACCCAACTCGCTCTGTGGCCAACCATTGGCTAACACAACCTCCACAGGAGCCTCCTAGGCCTCCAAAGCTCTAGCCATGCTAACTCCAAACCATGTGACCACCACCACTTGTCAGTCTCACTCACGACCTCTCACCAGCGTATGAATAGGGGAGGGGAAGAATGGGGAAGCTGGGCAGGGGAAAGAGAGGAGAGGTGGGGGGAAAGAGAGGGGATGGAAAGGAGAGGTAGGAGGGGAAGGAGTGTGCGCCTGGGGAGGAAGAGAAGGAAGAAGAAGAAGGTGGACAGTGAGTGGGGAAGGGTGAGGTGCGGGGGAAGCCTTCAACCGCAGCTATATACATGTGGGAAGGAGCAGCTACGTGCATGCCCAACCACCATGCATGCACCCACCCATCTCCAGTTACCCACCAGCCACGTCGCGCACAGCTCAACCACCAGGCTTCAGCACGAGGCCACCCACTAGCTTCAAGCACGGGCGAGCCACATGCCACACCAACTGGTCCACAAACGTATGCCCTACATGGAACCACACATGGGTCCACAAGCAAAGTGCCACACGCACCGTGCCAATCACGAACAGGAACACACAAACAAAAGCCGGCCCACGAGGTGCAAGCCTAAAATCACAAAATCACATAAACGGGCTTCGGAACAGTAACACCCACCTAGAAATAAATTCATTAGAAATGTAAATAATTACCAAAAAATGTATGGGTGTTACATCCTAACAACCTTAAAAGAAGATTTTGCCCTCGAAATCACTAGTCGGCGAAAAGATACGTGTACTAAGCTAAGATGGATTCCTTGCGCTTTGAAGTGGCCTCTTCGGCTCCATAATGCTGCCACCGCACTAAGACCAGCGGAATCACCTTGTTTCACAGCACCTACTCCTTGTGGTCGACAATCTGGACGACATCTTCCACAAAGGACAAATCTTCCTGGAGCCCCTCTGGCTGAACTGGGATCACATGAGATGCGTCAACCAGACACTTCCTCAACATGGAGACATGGAACCCATCGTGCATAGACGACAATTCTGGTGGTAGATCTAGCCGATAAGTAACCTCATCGATCCTTTGAGTAATTTGGTATGGACCAATATAGTAAGGACTCAGCTTCCCATGCTTCAGGAACCTCATGACACCATTGATCGGTGACACCTTCAAAAATACATAGTTCCTCACTAGAAATTCCAGCGATCTCTGCATCTTGCTGGCATAGCTCTTCTGTCGACTCTACGCAGCGAATAACCTACTACGGATCAAATCAACCTTATCAAGCTCAGGACCAATCAGTTGACGCTCGCCCACCTCGCTCCAGCAAACCAGTGATCTGCATGGCCTACCATACAAAGCTTTGTACGACGCCATCCCAATGCTTGAGTGATAGCTATTATTGTAGGCAAACTCAATCAGTGTCAGATGGTCCTCCCAAGTCCCTTGCAAGTCTACGGCACACACTCTTAGCATATCCTCCAGCGTCTGGATAGTCCTCTCTGTCTGACCATCCAACAGAGGTTGAAAAGCCATGCTATACTTGAGCACTGTGCCAAAGACCTCCTACAGAGTTCTCTAGAACCTTGAGGTGAACCTCGTGTCTCTATCTGATACAATGGACACCGAAACACCATGCAACCGAACCACCTCAAAAACATACAACTCCACCAAACGGTGCATCGGAAGTTTCACTCGAATGGCCAGAAAGTGAGCAAACTTGGTTAGCCGATCCACGATTACCCACACGGTATCATTCTTCCTCTGAGTCCGCGGCAAACCACTCATGAAGTCTATGGAGATGTGCTCCCACTTCCACACGAGGATATCCAATAGCTGCAAGGTCCCTCCAAGTCTCTAGTGCTCTGCCTTGACCAACTGGCAGGTTGTACATCTCGCCACATGATCAACAACATCCCTCTTCATGCCAGGCCACCAAAAGTTCTACTTCAAGTCTTGGTACATCTTCGTACTTCTCGGGTGAATAATGTACTTAGACCGATACGCTTCGTCGAGCAATTTCTGCCTGGCCTCCTCATGCCTACAAGCCTAAGAGGGAAAAAAGAAATGAGTCAAAAGTCAAAAAGTAGGTTAAAGTCTCCAAGAGTTTGACACAGAGCCTAACCTACTGAATTATCTGTTCTCGAGAGCCACCAATAGCCTGGAAGTCCGGGTACTGTCTTGTGAATCGAGGTCTTCTCCTCTTCTCATAACAGGCGTCATTAGCATTCCAAATCCTAAGGGTGATATAACATGACACTACCATTCCTGCATTCATTATCATTCATTCACTTTGCAAGGTCATGCTAGGTCTTAAGCCAAGGGCATGTTAGCTGCTCTTTGGCTAAAGATCTAGCAGAGGATACTATACACCAGGGGCATGCTAGCTGCCTTTATGGTGACAATCTCCTCCGTCAATCAAGGGGATGTCAGCTGCTCTTTAACTAAAGATCTAGCAGAGGATTTTGTACACTAGGGGCATGCCAGCTGCCTTTATGGTGACAACCTCCTCCATCAATCAAGGGGATGTCAGCTGCTCTTTAGCTAAAGATCTAGCAGAGGATACTGTACACCAGGGGCATGTCAGTTGCCTTTATGGTGACAACCTCCTCCGTCAATCAAGGGGATGCCAGTTGCTCTTTGACTAAAGATCTTGCAAGGGATACCGTACACTAGGGGCATGTCAGGGGCATGTCGACTACCTATTGGTTGACCCTCTTTGGGATAGCATCTTCATCTAGGACATACTAACCACTCTATTGCTCGAGCCCAATAACGAGGACACTGGCAGCCTTATCCCTCCGAGATCAGAACAGGATCTCTGATAAATCCTAAAGAGATGAATCGCAAGACACGACGATTCGTGTAGAGTATTGGGGGGTTATAATCACAACTTTCGACTTTTGTCATGTTTGTACATAATTAGCAAGATCTTTTATATGTCTTGTATATAACATCATAGTAATCATTCCAGCGGTGTAAACATTATCATCGAACTGTATTGTATTTCTCTTGGGATTAAGTGGAACGATTGATTCCTTGAATACTCAATGTCAGCTCTGCCACCAAACAACCCCAGCCATCAAGATTTGATGGCCAATTCTCATTGATTTGACACTTGATCTGGTCTGGATGGTGGCATGGATCTTTTCTCTAGGCTTGGTGCCCGAGTTAAACTACTCAATAGCTTGTAGTTTGGTTTGCTATGTCCCGATGGTCGTTGAATATTTTCCATAGCCTTAGGTTACTCTTCCTGTGATCGTGCCCGACCCAAGGGAGGCAGGAAGGGGATCACAGCCATGCCAAGATGGCGAAGGCGTAAAGATAGGATAAAAGAAAAGAAAAGGGAGTCACCACCTAGTCTTTTAATGGAAAGACGAGGAAAACCAAGAAGAACCTCAAGAAAACCAAGAAGAACCTCAAGAAAATCAAGAGGTGAGACAATATGCTCAATGAATGCGTGTTCCGTGCAAAATGGATAATACAGGGTGAATGCGAGCTAGAGAAAGGGTAAGGATTTTGGTTACGCATTGGGAAGGGGTTAGGCACCCCCATGCGCCCAAAAAAACTCGGTCTTTCTAGGCTTCCTACTGTCAATGGTCTACTAAATGCGTGCTTGCTTATTCTATATGCTCATGTATGAAAATGACTGAAATCATGCCAAATCGAAGTCAAAGGGGGAAAAAGTTATTCCGTGGGTCAAATGTAGGCATGGATAATGCCGCTTTGCTGTACGCCCGTGGGCGATGGAAAACCATGAAAATTACGAAAAACTGAGGAAAACGCAGAGAAAACTAAGCTCGGAGCATAGCTAAGAAGCGTGCACCGAGCAGAGAAGAAAAGTCAGAAGAAAACCGTGCAAAAAGATGTGAAAAATATGTAAAATGCAAGTGTGTGTGCAAATTAGAAGAATGCAGGGGGTTTTATGCAAAAAACCCAAATCCGAGGAAAGCCAGCGTCTGGAAGCTCAAATCGTTGAGAAAACAAATGGGAAAATACATTTCATGCATGTATGAAGAACTTGAGGTCAAATGTGTGTCCCTAGTGCAAGTGAAGTCCTCTAGGGGTAGAATGCAATTTACCCGCTAACGCGTGCATGCATGTCAATTCAGCACAAAATCAGGGTAAAAATGCAAGAAAATGCCTCAGAAATGATTCAGAAAAGTTTCAGGGGCAAAACAGTCATTTCACCCCTCAAAACAGCAAATCAGTGCAATTATGATAGAATATAGGGGCTAAACTGCAAAATGCCCAGTAATCAAAACATTTAGAAAAAGTTCTAAAGAAAACAGAGGGCAAAAATGTAATTTTCACTGAGATTAAAACATGCAGAAGGAATTCAGTGAAAAAGGAGGGTTAAAATGCAATTTATCTAAGAAAACATGCTTCTGGAAAGTTTTTAGAGAAGTTCAGGGAGTTCCATGCAATTTTCACAGCGAAAACATGCTTCTGGAAACATTCAAAACAAATCCAGGGACTTATGTGCAATGAAACCACAAAAATGAACACTCTGGAAGGTTTCTGGAAAGTGCAGGGGCTTAAATGTAATTAAACCAGCAAGATTATGCATTCAGAAACATTCACAAAAATATGAGGACTTGCATGCAATTATCACAGAGAAAATAAGCTGTTGAAAGCTTTCCAAGGAAATCCAGGGTCTAATATGCAATTTGTCAGAAACAAAACAC
>JAMKQA010017042.1:0-22305 GCA_024699735.1 Posidonia australis | reverse complement strand
CCAGTTTGTGCTGTCGACATGTAATGATTGGAAGTAATGGAACGAAACTACATATTTTATATAGATGTATAAATAAATTTGCAATAAATTACTTATATTTTACTTACACTGTCGAATCTTGCATTTCTTCCTACAATTTTGTTTTTAATTTTCATATTTGATGTATTGGATTATAAAAGATACTTAATGGGTATCAAGTAACTTTGTTTCTGTTGTTTAAACAAACTTAATTGTTGCCCTTTATACTACAAGAGATATCGGAAATATCAACAGAAAAGTGATTGTTCAAATAAACCATCGTTGCCTTTCGTCTCCTTGACATTGGGTGGACACAATCGCTTGGTAAATAATGTGGATCTAAGTGAATTGAGGTGTGTAAAAAATCAACGAATTATTTCTTCTTGATATGTATAGCTTCAACAGTCTTGGGCTCCACACTATTTTGTCTTTGCTTACCTACTTGAATTTGCCACAGAAGAATTCATTAATTAACGTGGACCTAATAAGGAAATGGACAGAAGAAAAAGTCGTCAGGTTTCCTAGAGTCCCAATATTATCACTTTCTACTAGTGATATGCATAGACGTGAGCCATGACGATGAAGAAGATTCAGCAACTAGGGGCCAGATAGAAGGCCTCGAATGAAATACACGGCCAAACGCATAAATGATTAAGCTTGATCAGATTCTGAAACATGTGTTGAATCTTCTTCAGGAGCTCATTCCGTTCCCGTCCACAGATGAAGGCCACTTCTGTGAAGATATCGCTACTTACCATGGTGTAAGCATGTGATTCTCTCTTATATCCTAAATTCTTGCCTTTTATGTGATTGTTTGATAATTGTCTTGTCTCAATTGCCATTTTTGGCTTCTGCGTCTGCCTTATCTAGGAAAACTAGAGACAAGAGCGACTTCCCCATATGGTTAATCTAAAATAAGCAATTAAAAGATAGAATCATTATCGTGTGTGCTTGATCATATGTAGCGCATGCATCCATCTCTTCTAGTCCACCAGGTAACCCAAGGATGGTCTAGACGATCTACGATTTAGCTTTGGCACGAGACATATTCGTCAAGTCGTCTGCCCCTAGTTTGGGGTTCGTGTCGATGTTCAATTGTGATACACAATCCTAACTTTGGTGGGGTTTTGCCACGAACTCATCATCTGTTTAATGGTTGAGCTTTGACAATAATTAAGAATCGAAGACTTTACTTCTACCTTGAATTGGACTCTAGTAAACCCTCTTGACAATAATAATTGGAGTAGATGGCATCACAGGACACATATAGTTGGAAAGAGAATGCATCATAGAATCATGCATCAGCATTGAATGTCATTCATGTCAGACCTTCATATTTCATAGAAAAGAGAAAGAATATTTTTAAAAATTATTCTTATTTATATTAATAAATCTTTATCATATATAGTAACATATATAATACAAAGTACTACTCCTTTTGGTTTATTTCCTGACTTTGCCATTAATTCCAAATACCAAAAATGAGCGAGACTAACTTACATTTGGGTGCATTCTCTAGTCCTCTCTAATATCATGAGCGTTTCAAGCTTACTCGCCTTCGCACATGTACCTTAGTTACTCTAATTCTCATGAATGAGTCAAGCTCATTCATCTTCGAGCACGTACTTCGGTCGTTTGTAAAATCTAGATGTATCGAGCTTGTTTGCCTTTAGTGTGTAACTCAGTCACTCTAAACTCATGAATGAGCTAGGCTTACTTGTCTTCATGTGTGTACATTAGTCATTCCAAACGTATCGAGCTTGTTCGATCGTCCTCTTGAACATGCACCTCGATCATCCTTCTAACATGAATTCATTGGATGTACTCGTCCTCATATTCCGTCAGACTGTTACACACACCAGATCATTGACATGAAGTGCAATAACCTCCAAGTTGTCACCACTCAACTTAATTACATAATTTTCTTTTTCTTTTTATCTTTTCTTCTAATTAGAATTATATTAATTATACTACTAAATCTAAGTATACTCAACAAAAATAAATTTAATAAACAATAGAAACAAAATTAAATTAAACACTCACTAGAATTTCTGATGTGTGGCAGTGTGACTTCTTTTATGTGTATTAGCAACTAACAACTCCTACTCTTGCACCTGTTAAAAATGCCAAAGCCAAAGCACACGTGAGTAACCACTTAAAACAGTAACCAAGCACACACCCCACTTAACAGCTCGACACATTACGTCGAGAAAGTAGACGTAATTATGCTGCATACAAACAAACATAGACATTCCATCTAAATATCGCTACATTATAGCAGGATAGTCCACATTACCTAACAGGTAGCAAAACCTCAAAAACCATGCATTTAAAATCATTCTTTTTCTTCTCTTTTCAAAACCACACACATGCTCTTTTAAAACCTTTATGCATGTTCGAGATAGCCACTTTAGCCAAGTAAAGCCCAAAAAACACAAAGGCTGATCCCACACATTCTCTGCGTCGACCATATAAGCAATGCTGTTTGAACGCTCTCTATAACATCTAGAACACCCACAACAATTACAAAACACAAGCTGCAGAGTCTTTGCTCTGCATAACACGTCTCCCTCAGGACCCAAACAATAATACCAAAGCCACGGAGCCACTGCTCCAACACATAACGCCACACTGGTGCAGCAGCACAGTCTCCTCTAGACTAGAACTACAGAGCCATTGCTCTACAATACCACGGCCTTCTCTAAGCCAGAGCCTGATTTTCTGAACCAGGACTCAGCAAAACCATAAGTACATAACATGTCGTACTATCCAACGTCAAGTAGTTAACATTGGCCACAAGCAGTCTATCAAGGAGCGACCACGATGTCAGCACTGCCACACAGACAACTACCCTATGGAAGAGTCTACCTGTCCTGTAGTCCCGTCACCTATAGGACCCTCAAAAGCAATCTCCACTAGAAAAGCTCCTCACACCACCTAGACAAGTTGTCCTCTCTCAGGACAAACCATAGGATACACCACTCAGCATCCTAGCTAAGTGTTCCGAACCACTAAAGGCTCCTTACCCCTAAGGCTCAACCAGCACTTACAACTTTCAGTACATGTAACAACCAAGGTATCAAACCTAGCTATATAAGAGTCTAATACCTCCCGAGTTCACTGCCACGATACGACTGTATACAACTAGTACCCTAGGCCTCAGTGTCCGATGACAAATAAAGTGTCATACTTTTGAACCCAACTGGTACCTCGTCCCATGGATCTTAGCCTGTGGACTTCAGCCTCGATCTTGTGAACGACAATCCAGGAGTGTTATACCTTAAGGATCCAATGAACACACCTCAGTCTCTTGCTCTCAAGACCTCAACATAGGCGAAATGCTCGACCACCTAAGAAAACAGCTTACATCCCCTGGTCTAGACAATACGACCCTTCAATCTATTACTCTACTACAAACAAAAAATTAGAAAACTCTTTCTAAAACCATTTCCAAACCTATGCATATCCTCTTTCCAAAATCCTTTTGGAAAACTATTTAAACAATCTTTTAAAATATTACAAAACATAGCCTTGACAACTCCTTTGTCTATTACAAAATACTACACCTTGGGAGTGTATGATTTCTGTCGCACCTTGCTCAACCTAGGACAACAACCCATGAAACATCCAAAACAGCAACAACAACACTTTCTGGGAATAAAGATCACCCATGAAAAACTACACAACACATGAACTTCACCCAAAGCAGGCAACTCGCAACCTTAGAGGCATTTCTCCTCCCTAAGGTCGATTGGACGCTTAGGTATCTTGGTTACACAAAACAACGTCTAGAATTCAAAGTTCTAGAGCCAAAGTGTATGACACTTATTGGCTCGTATCCCTTGGGAGCATAGCTAGATCAATGTCAAACACTAACACAATGTCATTGAATATCCCATTCAGTGCACTACATACAGAACCAACCAACTCTACACCTAAGGACAACATTTTGATCGTATCGTTCATTCTAAACCATTAGAGAAAAGACTTAGCACTTATAAGTGATATAGTCTTTTAATTTAACCACACCTCAGGCTTTTTTGCTAATTCATTTTAGGCAAATCCATCAATCATTTTAATGATTATTTTAATCATTTATGCCATTACAATTATTCTCCCTATAAATAAATAAATAAATAAATATATATATATATATATATATATATATATCTATATATATATATATATATATCCAAATCTAAAACATCTTAAAATAGGGTCAAGGCTTGATTCGACAGACCGAAATCCTTCAGTCGATTGGACTAGGGACCAGGACTCATGCTTGAGAGCCCAATTAGTACACCGAAACATTGAGATATATTGGAGTAGGGGTTTAGGACAGACTGGCACTAGAAAATGGCATACCGAACCATTTCGGTATGCAGAATCAGGCGATAGTAGGGCACACCCCAAATTGAGACCTAAAATCCAATCCTACAAATTGCCACACAAAATCACACAAGGAATATATTAAAATGAAGATCTTAAGGAGATCTTCCAATCAAGACAAGAATCACAGTGATCTGTTACCCAAGGTACAAGCAAACAAAAGAAAACCACTTAGGGACTATTCACCCCAATCCATAAGTATGACTATAAATGACCCAAAAATCATAATAAATGTCGAATAAATTCTTCGACTAACCACATGCCATCATCACACTATTATGCATCTAGGAATCCAATTAGAAACCAAAAGAAGGCCTACGAGGCGTGTACTTGACACTGAAGAAGCGACGGCGACGGACGACGAATGGCGACGCAACAGCAATCTCTTCCTCCTCCTTGGGACGTGTAACACTGGGTCTGATTATCCATTTTTATTATAAACCATGATTTATTTGTAATATTTGAGTAAATGGTTTATTAATAGATAATCAAGTGTTTGGATGGTTTGCTGTGACTCTCTCTCTCTCTTTCTGTGTGGGGCTATGTCGGGGTTAATTTCCTGGGTTGTGTGATTTCTGGGCCATCTGTGCTCCTATGTGTGCACGTGGGACCCACTTGGACAGGTTAAACTTGGCACAATGCCTTCACGGGCCTTCTCTATTTCTTTTATTTCGTCCTTCCTCCCTCACCTGTGCCCCCCAATGGGTAGACCTGCTTGTCTCGTCTCTTCAGTGCTAGTCTGGTGGAAGGATGCTGGAGGCTGACAGATGACCCAGAGATGACAGGCGGAAGGAGAGGATAAGAGGACAGAGGGGGGATGTAGCACCGGACATCCGATGCACAAGGGAGAGTGGGGGAGGAACCTATGGAGAGTCGAGCTGCGAGAGAGAGAGAGAGAGATGTGTAGCCTGGGTGGGTGCTAGAGCTCACCACACGTGGAGGAAGACTCGTTGATCATAGGGGAAGCTCGGAGACCACTGGAGGAGAGGCGAGGCTCGCCAAAGTTGCTCGGGATCTTCGGAGAGGTACATGGTCCTTCACTCTCTTAGGTTTGTGTTTTAGGTTAATTGGCCTAAATGCATGGAATCATGATAATGTATGATAAAATCATGGAGAAATCATGAACGTGTTGTGGCTGGAATGATTTACCTGAGTATGAGAAAATCATGCCAATTTATGTGATTATTGTGGGTTTTTGTGGATTTTCGTATATGTGCTACAGTATGGTTCATATGGGTTTTCTGGCTTTGAGATTTTGTATCTCGATGGATTCATGATGGTTTTTGTTGAAATTTGTCCCAAATGGTAGTTTGCTTAAAACACTACATTTGGAGGTTTTCTTGTGACTTGTGGTTCACTAGAGATGGGTCTGTCGGAGGGCCAAACTTTGGCAAACATGGTGTACTGTGTGGCTGGGAAATGGGTAGATCACCTAAAACGGTATATCAAAATGTTTCGGTATGCCGAATATTGGGATTTCGACATACCAAAGTGTTCCAACATGCCAATTCAACACCCAGAAAGGGCAATACTGGTCTAATTTTGGCATACTAGAATGTTCCAATATACCGAATCTGGGAAATACGGCATACTGGACTCGTCCAGCATACCTAACTAGGCCCTGAGCCAACATTCAATTTTTGGGTGATTTTGGCATATCAGTGGTTTCCAGCATGCCGAATTAGGACCCTGTGCCATATGAGTGTATTTTCATGATGGTTGTAAAAAAATGATGTTTTAAGTAATGATTTGGCATGTGTTTAATGGAAACCCACATAAATGAAATAATGGTTGTGGTTTTATAATGGTTATGGAAATGATGATTTAAGCATGTGTTTGGAATGGTAATCCACATTAATGAGATTATACTTGTGGAATGATTTGAATGTGATGAATGAATGTGTTTTGTTTATGATGGCCTTGAAAGTAAATGATTTTTATGTGGTTTTGGGCATGTGACCCAATGAAATTGAGAATGAATAAGTTAATGTGGTTTTAGGGCATGAGTCCTGTGAATGTGCATTAAAGTTTTTAAAGGAATGATGTTTACTGTAATGAAAGGATTTGAAAATTGGTTTTAAAGGAAAACCTGCATGTTTGAAAAAATGGTTTATTGTGTCTTACGGGTCCACGGGGGTTGTAGTTGGCAACTGGAAGGAGATATGAGACTCCAATAAGACTAGACCTGTCAAATGGATCGTGTTGTGTATAAATATGTCTACTATACGTATATGTTAAACCCAAACATGACCCATTTAATTATCGTATACCTAATACTAAACCCAAACATGAATTGTCTGTTAGTGTGTATACACGACATGACCCGTTAGTTACACGTTTAAGTGAATCGTGACGTTTTGACACAATAAAGATCCGATTGACACAAGTACACGTTTATTACACGGTTACATGTTTAATACAAGATTACACGTTTAGTATACGTTTAACATTTACACGTTTTGTACATGTAGAAAAATCATAGACAAATCAATAAATCATGAAACCAATCATTCAACAATATTTCACAAGTTCCGTTGTTCCATATGTTAATATCATAAGTCTACAACATATCATAAACATCCACTATTCAAAATAATGAAAGTTATAATCTATATACATGATTAGGTAACGTGTACTTATCGTATACTTATCAGGTTTTTTTACCTTAGACATAAAAACGACTTGTTTAATAATCGTGTCTACCGTATAGGCACGATAAGTACTGAGACATGATAAGGGTAAACCCAAATACGGTTATATCGTGTCGTGTTATCGTGTCGTGTCAAAAATTGGCAGGTCTAAATAAGACCGATTATTAGGCCAAACCATGGTTGCTGAGTTGTGGCTGTGCTAGCAGGGCCTAGAGGAGGGGATGCCCTCAGGTGACCAGGCACATAGGAGTGTCATGAGAAGATGTATTCTCGCGTATATAATGAAAAATAGAATGTCGAGGCCTGTTGACCGAAGCGGTGTCCTCCCACACGGGGAACTTCACCACAATATTGCAGTAGGACAAGGGTTGTGGCCTCGCCGAATGCTTGTGTGCTCGATTACCTTTGATCAAGGTAACACTATTGAAATGTTTATGAAATGTGTGGTTTTGGGGCTAGAATTACGCTGTGACTTTTGGCTTGAAGCTTTAGCCAACTTCTTGCCAAGATGAAAATGTGATTTAAGATATATACCTGCCAATGTGTGTTGTATTTTGAGTCTTGTGAGGCCTTGTGGTTTTAGGCTAGATCTGGTGGAGAGTGTGGCTTTTCTTGGGATGCATGAATGATTGAAAAATGCATAAGATTGTGAAAGAAAATGATTGAAAATGGCATGGCTTGGAAAATGATTCCAAGTGTTTTAAAAATTGAGATTTTGTGGTTTTAATCGAGTTTTAAACCATGTTTTGAAATAATCAAGATTTTGGTTTTCTCACCGTTTTATCGTGGTTTTTTGGTTGAGTGCGTACTGAGTGACTTAGAAGTCACTCACGCGTGTTTGTTTTGTTATGTTCTTGTCTTTTCAAGTGCGTAGCTGGAGTACAGTCTAATCACCAGTGTTCGAGTTCTCCTAAGCCACTAGCTGCATGTTATTCTTGGGTAGTTATTTGATCCTTCTCAATTATTTTAATTGTTTAATTATGGTGATTGGGTTATGATACTATAGCTTAGGTAGCGCTTCTGGAGCAGAGGCATTATAGGACAGTGCGATGATTGCAGTAGTGTTGCAGTGGTGGATCGACGACGATCTCTTCCTCCCTCTCACGGCATCTGTCTCTTCTCTCTCTCTCTCTCTCACCCTTTCTTGTCTCTCATCTCTCCCTCACTCCCACTCTCGTCTTGAAGAAGGAGAAGAAGAATAAGGAGAAGAGGATGAGAAGGAGGGGAGGGAAAAGAAAAGAAAAAAAAGAAAGGAAAGGAAGGAAAGAAGGGAAGGAGAAGGTTGTGAATAGGAAACCAAATCACACCAAAGAGACTCTGCAGTCTAGAGTAGACCCTCAAAACTTCCATGAGGGCCAGTACAGCACCACAACTACACAACACAAGAAGGTTAGAAACCTACTAATTCAAGCGTAGAACGCTACTAGAGCTGTGTTTCATACTGAACACAAGGGACTTAGTGTCTAACGACTTAGAACTCTATCAAGATATCTGACCAAAACACTACTTTCAAATCTAGGTCATTACATTCTAACCCCCTTAAAGGAATTTTGCCCTCAAAATTCTCAAGGTGAAACACCAAGGGTACCAAATTCGAATGTCGAATCCACGACCCCAAACAACAAGCACAATGGTGTTGCCCAAAACTCACGACTTGTAGAATAGATCTACCCTCCACAAAGCCATTACAACCCACTTAGGTCTAGAGCAACACCAAGGACTCACCTTTCCTTGAGTTCGAACACCATAAAAATCCTAGGTGAAGTCCCTCCTAGGCACACAACCTCCACCCAAAGACTCCAACATAGTGTCTTCCAAAGTCACGAAGCATCCTAAGCAATTCAAGAGACACACAAACCATAGAATTGACCAAGTGCATCTAGTTCTCACCAACATCTGCTGCATTACTCTGATGCTAAACTTGGTCAAAACCACTCCAAACACCACACTACATGCTCAGTAACATCTTTTCTCATCCCAGACAACTCTTTCTAATTTAAGGCATGAGAGAAATCTAGCTACTGAGATACAGCAAAGCTCTTCATAGATCTAGAGCACACTGATAAATTAGCAAATCCAAATACTATTTGCCTCTAAGAATTGCTTCTTAGTCTGGCACTCCATCGTATCCAGAGCACAACCTCTACTATGGCCAATACCAATCACGTGAGTGGATAGTTTCCCTTGTGATTCCCATCAGTTGATTCCACCCAATAGATGGGAATCACGAACACCAATTACCTTACAACAATTGGAACCTATCTCAACCTAGAAGGATATTGGTGGAACTCATTATAACTCGCTGCTACGATAACCTTACAAGTTTAGAGGTGAGATCGTTAAAACACATGTAGACCACTTATCAAGCATGAAGCTCATGTCAAAGATCCTACCATCCTGAGTCCAAGGCCACAAGAGTCACTTTTTTTAGTGAAACAATTACACCAATGGTAAGGACCACTTGAGAGTCAAACCTAATCGGATCTCTAACCCAAAGCAACTTTCGATAAGAGTGTTCGAACAAACATGAGCTGTTCTTCCTTCTAGGTTGACCTACTCACGGTGCCACTATCTCGAAGATGCCTCCGCTTGATCCCCGAGAATGGTCCACTTGAACCAGGAACAACTGTTCGAAGGGAAACATGCAGGATCACACCCAACAGCTTGACCAGCGGCGCCACCAAAAGAGATAGGGAGCCAACCCTTCTGGCTCACCCAATCTCCATTGCAAAACACCCAAAGTCCAAAAGAAAACCAAGGAGAATGGGATCTCCACAGGTCAAACATACAGTACCACGCCATTCAACCCACCAGTAGACAAGAAAAACAACTAGGTATCCCCAACAGAACACCCAAAGAAAAGCACTAGAGAAATAAATCACCACCACCTAAACGACACTAAGCCATTGAGCTACAACCAACCAAGTCAACTATGTATCCAAATAAGATACCTCAAACAGCACACAATCATCAACACTTTGGGTTATGCCACTCCTCGGCCAAGCCCCCAAACAAAATGCACAACAAGACCGTTTGACACCAATGTGTGACTCCACGTGCACCACCTCCCAGATAACGTCTTCAAATAAAATATCTGGAAGAAACAACACAAACTTAAGGACTCATCATAGTCACCCAAAAATATCTTGTCAACCCTGAGCATCGGTCTCAGTTCCCTCCGTCCCTCGACCTTGCTCAGGGAGGGGCATTTGTAGACACCCTGATTTTGAGGTGGCTCATAGGTAAAACTCTCCAGATGTTGCTTTGGATGCGGGAAGCTCAACCACTTTCGAATCCTATTTGACATTTGTAACTAGCCAGAGATCATTGCATAAACCGACTACAAGCCCATAGCAAGCCCGTGGCCTAATTAGCAATTCAGATAGCTAGTGGAGAGCACCAATGTGGAGCACCTGATTGGAGCACCGAGCAGGAGCACTATAGTGGCACACCTAACTGGAGCACCAAAGTGGAGCACTTGATTGGAGCACCGAGCAGGAGTACTATAGTGGCACACCTAACTGGAGCACCAAGGTGGCGCACCTATCTGGAGCACCATCCTGGCACACCAAGCTAGCGCACAACCACTTTTTAGAGTGCTGGCTGCTGGCTTTCCATCTCCCATGCTTGTAACCCTCGCCAGCGGATATTCCCTACGAATCTACGCCAGGCTCTTCGTTTGTGAGGCTGTCTGCATCCCATGGGAGTTACCCTTGTGGAGCTCTATAAAAGGACCCCCATTGGCAACCATTTGGCACACTTGGTTAATCCTGAGCAAGCTATCCACTTACTCCAGCAAGTCTCTCTCGTTTTATTGAGAATATCTTGGCCTTCTAGAGCATCTCCAGCCTCCCAAAAGCAACAAGTATTATCTTGAGTTCTCTAAGAAGGAACACCTTGGGCAAGGTAGGTTCATCTCCCTTCTTTCATTTACAAAGCATGTCATAAACTTCATAGATAATCTGATTTTATGCTGCAAATTTGTCTTTCATCTCTGTTTCTTTCACATAGAGAATCATGATTCATGCACTCATATGCTAGGAAATCAATAGCCAATATGCTTTCTATGTGTTTATCATTTGCATAAGATTATTGACCTTATTAACTCATACCTATTCTTTAGAATCCTAAGCATGTATGCAATCATCAACCTATGATTTGGCATGATTTGAAACTAGTGATAAAAGACTTTCATTTGTTTGTTTCTCATCATGTTTGTGTCTCTTATTATCTGTATAACTGATCTGGGTTAAAGAAAAAGTCATCGTTCTTTGAAATCTGGACTAGATTCTGAATCAGACTGTAGTTCGATTTAGGGTTTCTAGGGAGCACCATTCTGACACACCAAAGTGGCACACTAGAGTGGCGCACCTTACCAGAGCACCATTCTATCGCACCTTACCAGGGCACCATTCTGGCGCACCACTCTGGTGCACCAGTCTGGTCAGAGAGTAAATCACCCTGTTTGCATCATAATCTGCATGGTTTCCTGGATGCTTTTGACTCTGATTTTCCTGGTGTTGATTCTCTGGTATTACATATCTTTGCATGCATGTTTTCAGCTTAATATGATACTATTTTTTAAGACTTTTGCACTTTGCATGTTTGGCTCATCATTGAAATCTGGTAGGCTGATTGCCCCATGGACTCCTATATGGAGATTATTATGCATCAGTTCATGATACAGATAGTATGGCTGATTCTTGTTGTCTTTATTTAGCATAAAAAGGGTGTGATCTTGTGTGAGGCATATCGCCTTTGAGCACAAGATCCATGTTATCTTTTCATGCTTGGATTTTCATAGATATTTAAGTTGCATTTTTGAGTTTGTAAGGACTTTGCATTGTATGATATTCTAGAATCCATCATATTACATGATATTGCATTGCATGGCATTCTGATCTTTCCCTGGCACATTTTCCTACACCAAGTAGAGCACATAGGTGGCGCACCAGACTGGAGCACCAATCTAGCGCACCACACAGGCGCAATAGACTGTTTTCTGTTGCACGCAGCAGCTTTCGGCATGGTATTTACCATGTTTCCCATTTCGATTTGCTTTTGGTTTTCTCTAGTTGTCTTCCTGGGTATACTAGGAAGACCCTATTCTGTTTTTAGCCCTTTCCATGCATGGTAGATCTTGTTTTGCTTATAGTAAAGCAAGGATGAAAATCACTCGAAGTTCTTAGATCTTTGATCTTATTTATGCAATATCCTTGCATCAATGCTTGACCCACCGTACGAGTGACCTTTCTGAGCATTAGGACACACCCTATAGCCCGCACACCCATGTTTAGCATAAGACACCATAGCATTGCATTGCATATCGCCCTTGGGCGTACAGAAAAGGTTGAAAAGCCGACATTTCATATAAGTAAACGAGAAACCCATAGAAAGACCGATTTTCGGGTGCACGAGGGTGCCTAATACCTTTCTCGTGCGTAACAGGGATCCTTGCCCAATTTTCTGGTTTATGACCTTCTTTTCCATTGACTTTATTGCATGATTTGAATGTTTTAAACGATTTTTCTCATCTTCTGTTTTTAAATAGACTAGGTGGCGACTCCTGCATTTTACTATTGTTTTTATTGATTTGCCGTTACTTTGCCAATCCTCACGCATTTGGCCTTCCGCGCCAATCCCGAGGCTGTCGTCGACATGGTTACAGGAATTGGCGACTTCGCTAGGGATAACTAGATCCTGGCTTTTGTTTTGGGTTTCTCGTTTACTTTGGCTTTTCTCCTTGTTTGCCTATTTCCATGCTTTGCTCCGGTTGTCCCTTTATTTCCATGTCTTTCGTACATGCATGCCTTTTATATAATGGGTGCTTTCTTTTTACACATTTGCTATGTCACCACTGTTGCACATAACCTGCACATGCTTTTGTTTGTTAATTCATGGCTGATTTGCATGTTTCTTTCCCTTCTTGTATATGACATGTTTAGGAAATTAGAGACATGTTTGCTCTCCCCATTTGGTTAATGAAAATATAAAAACCAAAATCAATAAAACATAAGGCAAACTAGTGACAAATTGTGAATTTTCCCCCACGGTTTAATAAACTTGCAAGTAAAAGTCTCAAAGCATACTTTGCATTCATCATATAGGGCATGCATCTTCTCATCTCCCGAGTTTGCCTATACAGTTTGTGAAGGACATTTCTTGGTGTCTCATCCTATGGCTTTGGCGTGGGATGAAATATCAGGTGGGTCCCCCCTTGTTTGGGGTCGTGTCGATGTTAGTAGAGGGTACAACCTATTTCTTTGGCAGAGGATGAGGCCTCGAACGCACCACCCGTTCACTGCCTAAGCTTTGGCTGGGATTTAGAACGGGGACCTTAATCTTTCTAAACCTTGAGTCGGAGACCTATTCACCCTTGTGTGAACCTGGAGTAGACAGCTTGGTAGGACACCCCTAGGTTGCGAGGGAGCGCATACTAGAGGCATTCATGCATTTTGCATCACATACCACCATAAACATTGCATCTTTTCTAACTTGTTTGTTTATGTGCATAGAATTCTTGTCAGCGTGCGAGTTTCCTTAGCCTGAGTTTGAGACCTTTCCTTTCGCTAACTCTCGTTGCGACCCCATTCTCGACCACGTCTCCCGAGTTATTCGTCACTTTAGATGATAGCTTGTCCTAGGATCCGTCATCTCATTCCTAACCGTAGTCCGATCCGTACCCGCTCGCAATCCTCCATGGCCCAGCATACCAACGAGCCCCTTTCCCTTGCTGTTCAGGAGGAGGTCTCCGTTTCGGTGTACCCTTCCTTTGTGTCTGTTCCAGTTATCTCTGCTGCCTCCAGTTTCGCCCTTGCTTCTGGAGGACCTCCGCCACCCTAGTTCCGTGTCCCTGTGGCTACCCTGCCTTCGGGACCAATTGCTTGGTCTTCTGCTGCTGTTGGGGCCTCAGCAGTTGAGTCTGTTCCTCCCTAGGGCTATGTGTTTACCAGTCCTCCCCCGACTGCGACTGTCTCTATAGTAGCCTCCCCCCAGTTTGCACAACTAGGGTCTCAGCCTCCTGTTTTTTCCACTGCTTTGCCTCCATCCTTTGGAGCCGCTAGTGATGATCCTGTCACCACGCAACTACAACAAATGTCGGCCCCCACCTAGCAGTTGCAGGGATTGGCACTGGCACTCCAGCCCTTCTCAGCTTTGTCCTTCTTGACTCTCGAGTTGCCTTTGCAACCGGCTCTAGGATCACAGTTTGCACCCACTGCACCACCCCCACAGCCGTCGTCGTCCCTCGTCTCTTCGGCGATAAGGGTGTCGACATTACCTTTTGTAACATCATCACAACACCCACCATAGCATGCATCTCTCTTATCTGGTGGCCAGCCTTCTAGGCTGGCGGGAGCACAGCCCACCATGAGCGTTATACCTGAGGCCATTCCGGTCCAACAGCTCTTGCTCCCGCACTCTGCACCACCTGTAGCACCACCCCCTGCATTGTCTTCACCCTTGTATCAAGCCTCATCTTTTGTCCCCCATCACACAGCACCCATGCACGGTACACTGGCCATCCTGTCGTAGCACCAGATGGCGGAATAGTGGATCCAGAGGAGCCCTTAGGGGCGACCCATACAGTGTACGCAGCCCTCGCATCTGCTGCACAATCCACAGCTACAGTAGCTCCAGACGCTCTCCTTGCGAGAATGAACGATTTGGAGCGCACTCTCCGACACGTGCAGGGGGGGGACCGTCTGTCCTACCAATTCCAGGACCTTTGTTATTACCCATAGGAGACTCTCCCACCGAATTTCCAAGTCCCAAAATTCGACAAATACAATGGTAAGGGCTGCCTAATTACCCACCTTAGAGCTTATTGCGGAGATCTCGCACAGCTTCAAGCTGATGAGAGATTGTTCATCCGCCTGTTCCAGAAGAGTCACCTGGGCCCACATTGAAGTGGTTCACTTCCCTCGACATGGCCACCATCCGGACTTGGGACGACCTTGTCCAAGCGTTCCTTGAATAGTACTCCTTTAATCTTGACTTAGTCACTCTTAAGCATAGGCTCCAAGAAACATTTGGGGAGTATGTTGGATGTTGGCAGTCGTTGGCGTCACAGGTCAAAGATAGACCCTCCGACGAGGAGTCTATTGAAATCATGATCCGAGGAGCACAGCCAGTAGTCGGGGCTCTACTTAGCATCTAGCCAATCACCACATTTTCTGCATTGCTTTGGGCAGGCGCTCGAGTTGAGAGCTCACTGTGAGGCGGCAGTTTTCCAGTGCTCTCTGCATTTGCCAAGTAAGCCACTACCTCACATAATGGCGCTAGCAGCAGTAGCAACAACAACAACAATAATGCCATTCCACCCAAGAGGCGGGATCCCTCCAAGAACACAGTTTCCTATATTAGATCCCCTGCTGCTCCTGCAAATGTCCGCCTGCCCCTGCAACGCCAAATAGTGTATGCACCCACACCTACATTTAGAGCACCGCATGCATCACACATTACCCACACTGCCACACCACTGTACCATACTCCACCGGCCACGACGTGCCCACCGATGGCATATCCGCAGCCGAAGCGACAACGCCGTAATAGGCACCACTATACCCCTTTAGTGGAGCCGTTGAGCATGGTATTCCCCAAGGTCACGACCTTGCTGAGGCTGTCTGAGGTGCGCCCACCGCCTAATCCACTCCCTGCCTGGTTTAACGCAAATGCGTTCTGCAATTTCCATCGGGTAGCAGGTCACTCGACGGATAATTGTCTGACACTTAGGGACGTTGTCCAGGACTTGATTGACCAGAAGGTCATAGTGATTAGTACTCAGGCAACTGGCCCAGCACCCACACCAATAGCCGCACAAGCACCTCCAGCACACACCAATATAGTTAGTTAGCCTTTGCCACAGCATTCACCCTCGGGAGCATCAGGTTCCTCGGGAGTCAATTTTGTCTCTTCTTTTGAGTCTATTTCACCCTCCATCCTTCCAACTGATCTGATTCATGATGAGTCGTCCCCTTTTCCCTGCCAGTTGTATCGCTCTTTCCTCAGTGGTTTCTAGGAATCTCTAACATGATTCATCCAGTTGTCGAGTCGGAGTACATCGTGGCGTCGCCTGTCATATACTCCCAGCCTCCAGCCCCGATTTGCTTATCAGCCTGGCCCTAGTCAGGGCCGAGTCACCCATCCTATCCTCAGACCCACTAGTACCCTCAGACTTATCCTCAGACTAACCTTCGTGCTTACTCGCATTCTTCCACCACACCTGTACAGTTAATCGCTTGTTCCCTAGTTGTTGTGACTCTTACCCATTACACGCATCGTGTCCCTTACAACTATGCCACAGGAATGTGCGCAGAAGTGACACGATCGGGTAGACTGTACAAACCCCCAACACCAAGGCCTATTTCCTCAACATAGAACCCAAACCTGTCATAGGCCCAATTTAGATCTCCCGCACCCATAGCACCAACCCCTGTCCAATTGCAGGCACACTTCTCACAACTGCCTATGCCTAGAGTAGCACCACCTATCCCTACGAGTAGCAGCCAGCCCTTAGCTAATATAACCGGGCAACTTAATAAGGTTAAAGCTGATATCTCTATTTGGGACCTAATTCACACGTCAGCAGAGCATAGGGAAGCCTTCCTCAGAGTCTTCCAAGCTACCCGTGTATCCCCAACCATAGAGCCAGCTACTCTAGAGAGCATGGTAGGAATGATAGTGGCGCCACAAGTTATCTCCTTCTCTAGTCTAGAGTTACCTCCATCTGGCACCAACCATAATTCCCCCTTGTTCATCACCGCGCAATATCGAAGCTTTCGTGTCTCTCTCACATTGGTAGACAATGGAGCAGGCTTAAATGTGTGCCCCTTGCGTACGGCAAGTGCAATCAGATTCAAGTCCGAAGACATTACACCAACCATGAAAGGGATGACAGCTTTCGATAATACGCATCATGATGCACTTGGGATTTTAATCATTCCTTTGACCATAGGCCCTGCTCGCTTCGACATAGAATTCTATGTCATTGATATCGAACCCTCTTTCAACCTTTTGCTTGGACGCCCTTGGCTTTACAAGCATCAGATCATTCCCTCAACCCTCCATCGTATGATTAAGTTCTACTGGGATGACAATGTTGTTGTTGTCATGGCAGAAGATATGGAGAAGGTTGAGTCAGTCTTTGTTGTAGCCCCCCAGACCATCCATTTTGAACCAAAACCTTCTGATGTCCTTTATTGGGTTAACCGGTTTGAGCCGGTTAATTTCATTCCTCCTTTTGAACCCGTCGGCCATTTGGCCACTTACGGTAACCCCCATTTGATGGTTGATAATTTGTGTCGCAAGTGGGGATATGAGAAGGGATCACCTCTTGGGCTTTATGGCCAAGGAATCACCGAGCCGATCGAGGCAGAAGAATGGATAAAGTGGGAAGGTTTGGGTATGAATGCCGGCACCAGAAGAAGAGATCGCCACACTTTGGTAAGTCTTCCAAGATGTTTATTCCACGGAATTTAGCAAACTTCACCGTGCAGGCATCTTGGATCCAAATAAAAGCTCGTATACAGTGTCAGTGCCACAGCCAACAGTCTGGGTTTATCCGGAAGAATCGTACGGAGAAAGTGGCCAGTCAGAGACAGAGCAGGGCCTAGAGCAGGTCAGCGAGCAGTCACAGAAGTATTCAGCATTCTTAATGTTAGAACTATCAGCAGTCAGTCAGGCAGCAGTGTTGGAAGATTCAGTCCAGATGGTAGATTTAGGGAATGACCTGGAAGATGATGTAATTGGAGATCTGGACGTTTTATTCCAAGAATAGCTGGATGTGCTCGTAGAAGACTTGGCAGAACATGACCAGGTCAGGAAGGGAAAGGCGGTCATTTCGCCACCGCAGGCAGAATCGCCAGTACCACCCTAGGATCAGGTTTCAATTATGGTCCTTCATGAGACAAGGAAGAGGGATGCTAGACCAATGGAGTTAATCTCCTGTCAGCTGGGAGGCGGGTCTAGTTGGTATTGGCAGTATAAACCTCACCTGGAGGGTGAGTGTCAAAAAAAAAAAAAAACACACAACTTGAGTTGAGCGCAAGTGAGACTGGCAGTTGTAGTCTCACTAGCTTGCAGCAAGATAGCTGCCAGCTGGCAGAACCATTTGTAAATAGCAAAGAAGAAAAAGAAAATCCAAAAAATATCAAAAAAACAAAAAATAGACAGGCATCAAATTCAGAGGCAGGAACCGCCCAGCTCCTCAGATGATCCGGATAGGCAAGCAGAAGATGTTGCACAATGCCGATATAAGAACACAAAGATCAATGTGACTGTCATGAAGCGTCATCAGGGTGCGGAATCAGAAGAGATCCTTTCAGTTGACATCACAGATCCGACATTTGAGCAAGAAATCCTGTCAGAGCTTATTGCCTACGAAGAGGAGGACGAGATCAATGGAGCGGATGATGACGCAAATGAGCCACCGTAGTTTCTATTTCATGATAATGACCCAGAAGGTCCAAATCTTCATGTGGAAGAGGAGACGGAGCTTATCAATATCGACATGGCAGAAGATATTAAAGAAACACGCATTAGTGCCAAATTATCACCACAAGCAAAGGCAAAATTTATAGCTTTGTTGAAAGAGTATGTAGATGTCTTTGCGTGGAGCTATGATGACATGGTTGGGTTAGACATTGAGGTGGTAGTACATACATTACCACTAATACCAAATTCGAAGCCAGTCAAGCAGAAGCTTCGTAGATGGCGACCTCAGTGGCTTTTGAAGCTTAAAGAGGAAATCATGAAGCAACATAAAGTCAATTTTCTTAAGGTTGTGCTATATCCTGAGTGGCTCGCCAATGTAGTGCCTGTGCTGAAGAAAGATGGGAGGGTTCGCATGTGCATTGACTATCGAGATCTCAATAAAGCGAGCCCCAAAGACGATTTATTGATAAGCTAAAATGTTGTCATTTATGGATGGATTTTCAGGATATAATCAGATTAGAATGGCTGAAGAGGATATGGAGAAGACATCTTTCATTACCCCATGGGGGGTCTTCTGTTATAGAGTAATGCCATTCGGACTGAAGAATGCAGGAGCGACATACCAGAGGGCCATGACAACATTATTCTACGATTTTATGCATCAAGAAGTTGAGGTGTATGTGGATGACATGATTGCCAAGTCAAAAGAGCCCGAGGATCATCTCTCCTGTTTAAAGAAATTGTTTGACTGCCTGAGGAAGTATAAGCTTTGCCTCAACCCCAACAAATGTGTATTTGGGGTATCTTCTGGAAAGCTCCTGGGTTATATTATCTGTCAAAGTGGGATTGAAGTGGACCCTCACAAGGCTACAGCTATTATCGACATGCCTCCCCCTGCCATTGAGAAGGAAATTCGTGGATTATTGGGGCGGTTGCAATACATTAGCCGGTTCATCGCACAACTCACACCTATACGTGAACCAATATTCAAGCTCCTGAGGAAGAATGCCCAAACTCATTGGAATGATGAATGTCAAATGGCCTTTGACAAGATCAAGCAGCTTCTGGTAAAACCTCCAGTGTTAGTTCCTCCCACGCCAGGATGACCTCTGTTATTATATCTCTCAACAACGCAGTATTCTATGGGCGTAGTCCTGGGACAGCATGATGAATCAGGGCGTAAAGAGAGGGCTATCTACTACCTCACTAAGAAGTTCAATGACTGTGAGGTCAAGTTCAGCCTGATAGAGAAAGCCTGCTTATCTTTGGTATGGGTCGCTCAGTGTCTCAGGCATTACATGATGGCATACCCAGTCTTGCTATTTTGTCGGCATGATCCTATCAAGTATTTATTTCAGAAACCAGCCTTGGTGGGCAAATGTGTGAAATGGCAGGTGATGCTGTCACAATATGATATCACATTTGTCACACAGAAGTCCATGAAAGGACAAGCGATGGCAGATCACTTGGCTGACCTACCCTTGCCAGAGTATCAGCCGTTGTAGACACAATTCCCAGACGAAGACATCTTATTTTCCATGGGCGACGAAGAATCAGAAATCCCTCAAGACAAGCATCAGTGGTGTCTGTATTTTGACGGTGCAGTCAATAAAAGAGGAAGAGGCATTGGCGCAGTTTTGCCTAACCCCCTTTGCGAGGAAATTAACATTTGAATGCACCAACAACGAAGCTGAATACGAGGCGTGCATTCTAGGACTACATGTGGCAAAAGACCAAGGTGTCCGAGAACTCCAAGTATATGGAGACGCAATGTTAGTCATTTCACAAATCAATGGTGACTGGAAAACAAAAGACCAAAAACTTGTGTTGTATCATGAGCATTTGCTGAAGCTGATTGATGAGTTCGATAATGTCAAGTTTTCCTTCATGAGTCGAGCAAAGAATGCGTACGCAGACGCTTTAGCTACCCTAGCATCATGGTTATCTATCTCAGAGGCACAGGCTATGGATATCTCAATCACTTGTGTAGAGCGGCCAGCATATTGCATGCATATTCAGGAAGCACCACCAACAGATGAATTGCCCTGGTATAATGATATCAAAATTTTCTTGGAGACTGGCAGTTTCCCTTCTGGCATTTCCGCGACAGATAAGAAAACTTTGATACGGTTGGCCTCCAAATATGTGCTCGGGGCAGGGCAGCTATATAAAAGATCTTATAATCAAATGCTTCTCAGGTGTGTGGACAAAAAGGAGGTAGATATGTTAATGTTAAAGGTTCATGCAGGCACCTGCGGTCCACATATGAATGGAGTTCCCCTAGCCAAGAAGATTATGTTGCAGGGATATTTCTGGTCCACTATGGAAACAAATTGTTGTGGATTTGTGAGAAGATGCCACAACTGCCAAATTCTAGACACCCCGATTTTGAGGTGACTCCTAGATGAGCTTTCTAGATATTGCTTTGGATGTGGCTAACCCTTGAAACCTATTAGTTAAACCAATCCTAAACCCATAGCAGGCCCACAACCCAATTAGAAATCTAGACAAGTAGGAGAGAGCACCTAGCTACACCTAGCTAGCACACCTAGCTAGCACATCTACCTAGCACATCTACCTAGCACACCTACCTAGCACACTTAAGTGGCACACATACCTGACGCACATACCTGGCGCCCAGACATTTCTCAGGCTGCTGGCTGCTGGCTTACCACCTCCCTTGGCTATTACCTCTACCAACGAATATGCCATGGAATCTTCGAGGCTTTTCGTCTACGAGGCTCCTTGCTTTCCTAGGAGATACCCTTGAAAAATCCCTATATATAGACCCCTATAGGCAACCATTTGGGGTTAGACACACACAGCTACAGCCAGCCTTCTCCAGAATTCTACAACTATCCACTTGAGCTCTCAAGCTTTTCCTTGCATCCAGAGATATTCTCAGCCCTTCCAAAGCATCAAGGAGTTTATTATCTTGGGTCTATTTATTTGAAGGAACATCTTGGACAAGGTAGGCTCTTTCCACTTTTCCTTTAAGTTCTTATTCTTGTGCATTGGAATAAAGCGTGCTAGAAATTCCACATATGGTCTGATTTTTCTGTGTTTTCATGAGGTTTCTATGATGAATTTACTTGACCTCCTTGCAAGATGCTCTCCATGCAAATCTACACTTTTGTTTGCAAGCATGTTTATTTTGTTTCTAGTATAAAAATCTGCACTATGTTGCCAGCCTGTATGAGCTATCTTTTCTCTTACTATTTCTCTGCACATAGACCCATGCAAGCACCTAAATATTGAGTTATGCAGTAGAGATATTCTTGGTATGATCATCACTTACATATGTTTGGTTGGGTCTACTTGTTTCATGTTTGTTCTTTTGCATTTTGTATGTGTTTCTGCCATGAACCCATTAAATCATATTGTTTTTAATCAAATGATAGTAAGATGGCTTTAATCATATGCATCCTGTCATGCTTTCAGCTTTTAACATCCGCATAAATCAACCTGCATTAGTATAAATCATCCATCTCTATTCTAGGTCAGATTCTGGATCAGATTGCAGTCTGATCCAGATTTTCTGGGGAACACCAATCTGGAGCACCTATATGGCACACCAGAGCGGCGCACCAACCCAAAACACCACTCTGGCGCACCATTCAGGTGCACCAGACTGGTCAGAGAGCAAAACATTCACTTTTGCATACCTGTTTGCATGGTTTTCTAAATGACTTTGAGCCTGATTCTTTTACTGCTCCTTCTTTGATATTCCATGGTTTCGTATGCATGTTTTCAGTTTAAAGCAAGATTGTTTTCTAGTTGTTTTCTCCCTTTGGATATTCAGTCCTTGGTCAGA
>JAMKQA010017041.1:0-11837 GCA_024699735.1 Posidonia australis | reverse complement strand
GCGTAATAGGAATCCTTACCCATCCTCTGGTTAGCAGACATCCAGCCTTCCCATTTGCATCTCATGCATTCATCCTTTTGTGGTTTTCCTCGTCTTTCCCTTAAAAGACTAGGTGGCGACTCCCTTTTCTTTTCTTTTATCTTTGCCCCTTCGCCGTCATTGGCATGGCTGTGGTCTCCTCCCCTTCCCCCTCCCTCTGGGTCAGCCGGTCGGGTACGGACACGGTCACACTTATTATTGTATGTTTTCACACTAAGTGAATCACATACATCTGAATATACCAATGCTAATAATTCAAGAGCAGATGTCATGCAGTTAATTCATTTTCTTTTTAATTAGTTGTTTCTCAACACGTTACCTATTTTATGTACTTAACTTAATTTTAATGCATGATCTTCAAGAAAAGTAACAAGATCTCGTCTGATATCACAAAAATATTTAGATATTATCGACCATCAAGTACCAATGGACACATTTGTATTCAATTGAAAGAGAAAGAATGTTTGATATCTTATTAGTAATAAGTAATCTTTAAAGTTATCTTTAGTGTAAACAATCTGTATATCAAATTAACAATCATATTGAATTTATGTAGAGTAAATTTACTCTTTTACCTAAGTGTACTAAGAAAGATTATTGTACTTCTTTTACAAAATTAATTAAGAAAATGATGAATAATATATAATATAGAGTAAGGACAGATGCATTGGCAAAATACCTTGAGTATCATGATGATTATCAAGCAACTAAGGTATTTCCTCTACCTTGGTATATAAAGGAGAGGTAATTAATATTTATATTAAATTAGAATTGTGTTTATTATTGTATATATAAGACTTAACATAAATATTGTTGTTTCATGTCAAAATTAAGTAAAATAGACTCTATAATTTTTTTGACACAGATGTAGAGTTCCAAAGAAGGTTTACGGTGAGAAAGATAAATCATAGAAAATAAGAAATTCGCTCAACAAACGGATCAAGAAGCCACAATGACCTTCGTACTTAGTTAGTAAGGATAATAAAGCATAGCTTAAATAAAATTGTAAATAGGATGTCCTTTCAATTAATAACGTATGTTTCAATTATTATAGGTCACTCAACTAAGTAGAGAACCTATGGTGGTACAGTAGTAGACTAACTCCCACACTAGTGGGATAGAACAGGTGTGGTCAACTCCTGTTGTAAAAAATGTACTTGTAAGTAATTATCATAGAATTAAATTTGATTTAATAATATACACTTTTATTTTATTATCTTCAACAAACTTCTTGTGTTTATTTTTATAGGATTAGTATACTGAACTATATCAAGAAAAATATAAGGACGACAACTTGGTGAACACCTAGCATTTGACAAGATGCCTTGAAAGCAAGTTTCGAAGGAAATAAATGTGGGTAATTCGTCAAGAAAGCAAGACCTAGATGGTATTCAGCCATACTACTCAAAAGAGTCTACTATTGATTCTTCTACGACTTCTACTACTCATTTTGGATGTTCGACGTGGTCTTCTTTTTCACTTGATCGAGATTTTCTTTTGTTCCTAGTTGTCAAAGTTGGCAACTTCAATATGTTCAGATATAAAGCAGGACATAAAAGAGGAAATAACGGATGAAATACATGCTTTAGAGAATCGACTTATAAGGTAAATTTATATATAGTTTTGAAATTTTTGATATGCATTTATTATGTTGAATTCAACCTTACGATATAGTAATTATCTATTATAATATATTGTAAGTTTTTATTTTATGATCAAAAGATATGAAGATAAGCGTATGGTTGATTTGTCAAGTGACGACGACGAGCATTACATAGAGTATACATGTAATCGTTGTTTCATCCATAGATCTTCTGCAAAAGATAAAGGAAAACAAGTCAGTAAAAGAAGATGATGATTTGTATTAAATCATTTTGATTGAAAATGTAAAACCATTTCATTATTGTATTATATTTAGTGTTGTAAACAAATAGATATGTAAAATCATATATTTTAATATTAATTGATATTTTTTTTATAAAATACGTGGATGTGTAATATATGTATGATTTTGTATATCTATGAATGTATTTGAATGTAATTTTGGTAAGTACATTCTGGTAATTTCAATCATAGATTGATACTAATTTTTATTTTTTTTGATTGTCCAGTCCTCGCAAATCTAGTTGTCTGTTGATAAATTAATAAGAACATCACAAGGAAAAGTCTTCGTAATGTCCTTGTTCATTGTCTATTGTAATTTTAGCGAGGACTTTTCCTCAAAATGTCCTCGCTATTTCTAAGATAATAACTATATTTTTATAACTTTAACAAACACTTAAAGAATATCTTGCAATGACATATCGAGAACATTACTAAGACACATGTCCTCACAACCAAATTTACGAACACATTGCAAGGAAATCCTCTCGTAATATCAATTTAACAATGATAGATATCGCGAGGATAAAATTCCCTCACACTATCCACACAAAAAGCCTATAACGATGAATTAATAAGATCTATTTGAGGACATGTATCCTCGTGAAATTTTATTTTTCTAATAGTATTTCAAAATAGTGCTCTCCCCGACTTACCAGCTCTATTCCCAAGTTTGCTAGATGGACCTCTACTAGCACATGTAAATCTCAACGTGGTCATGACATCATCAGCCTTCACTCCGTTAGCACTATTTTGAAAGAAAGAAACGTTTACAAGCTCTTACAAAACTCCAATTCCAAGGGGAAGGAGATTATTTTGGTAAGTGCTTATGCTCGGATAATGGATGCATTCTCAATTCAAGTAGAAGTGGCATCTCTTCATTTTGGAGGGAAGTTCATGATATTTCCTTTTCCTTGATCTCTCCTTATTGACCTGTTCCCCTCTCCCCCAATCTTCTTGTTCTTCTTCTTCTTCTTCTTTTTTAATGTAAACGGTAAGCAGAGAGGGGTGGTCTGTGGGATCGAACTGCCTGTCCTGTCCAATTGTGCTGGATAACTCTCTCTTCTTCTTGATTTACATAAGTTCTTCCCCCTCAACCTCGACCTCTCTAAGTCAGATATTCTTGATTTACTGTGTTTGGTTAGTACAATTTTGCTAACCATCATGTCTGATGCTATATCTTGGAAACTTAACACCACAATTGCTCACCCAGTCAAATTGGTACAACTTCCAACCCCACATTTGCTGCGTTCTCAATTTAATAATTATATTTGGAAAGCTCAAGTGCCTTCTAAAGTCTAGATCTTCCTGTGGCTTTTAGTTAATAACAAGGTAAGACTAAATCAAACCTTGCTAGGCGAGGCTGCAGTGACACCACCACATTTTACTCTTTTTGTGAAGCTCCAAATGAGGATATAAACCATATATTTTTCCGTTGTCCTTAGCGTCTTCCTTGTGGAATCAGTTTTTTTTTCCTTGATGTCAATTTAGTTAATAATTTTTGCCATTGATCAACTTTGTTCTCAGATCTCCCTAAATGGATTCAATTTCGATAATGATGCTTGGATCATTTTAGTTCATGCCTTATATTGGTCCATTTGGAATGCACGCAATAATCTCTTGCTATCATTCTTGCTATCTCAATAAGAAGGTGCAAATTGTTGCCTTCTCTTTGGACTTTGTTACTCTCCTTAGTAGAGAGTTTTTGTTTTTTTTTTGTAAACGGTAGTTACTTCTTTTTATTATTGTAAGAAAATTTCAACCAAAGTATTATAAAGTATTGTCTCAACAAAATATTACAAAAATGATATCCCGTCACACAACAGGTGACAATCAACAAAATATAACAAAGATCTGAGTTTTGAAGTAAGTAAGACATAGTAAAACAACGCAGAACATTACCAGTGAGATGCAAAATGAATTAACCAAAGGTTAATCATGATCCGGAATAGCTGTTGTGCCAAGATCCATCTCACAATGAGGAGCCAAAGTCTGCTCCACCTCTCTGCTCTGTTGGAATACAGATATTGTCATTAAATTCTTGCTCTTTTCAAAATCTGTAGTCAAAAAGTCTATCTAACAATAAAACAATGTAGAAATATCAATGGTAATCATAAAAGAAGTCCTGTAGAGAGTTTTTGTTACCTTGTGATTTTCGTTTGTTGTTCTTTTTTCAATTTAAAAAAAAAAAAACCTTCAGACTATTTGTTTGCATTTGAAGTTTTTTTTTTTCAATTTTTTTGTATTAGTGAGACTTATTGACAAAAAAAAAATCAAAAAATTCACTTTCATGGGTTTTTTTTCTTCTTAAAATATCAATAAATAATAATAATATTTTTCATATCATGTCATGTCACATGTTTAATAAAAAAATTGATCTAATCAACCCAAACAAAGAGGCGCTTGTGAGATCAGGTTGAGTAATACAAAACTCTTTTTCTTGATTAAGACCACAAGATTCAATTATTGAACGTATCTCCGGATTCTTGCATCTCCTTACAGAGGTGGGACCCACCTTCTGTATTAGCTGATAAACGCCCTTTAAAGTAATTAGCTAGAATTTGACGAACGAGAACTGTTCTCTTCCACAGAAACAAATCCAAGTCTGCTGAAACGTGTTCCACCTTTAGGTTCGTTTTCTAAAGATTTAAATAGAAAATTCTATTCTAATATTTTTTACAAATGGGCCTGAGACTATAAGAGTTGTTTTTCGTGTTCCCAATGGACGAGAGTGACAGGGAGAAAGAAAGAGAGAGAGAGAGAAGGGAAACTCATATACTCCATTGCCATGGCTGAGCTCCATGGTTCCATATTATTCCTTCTGCTCTCCTCTCTCCTGCTCAACCTCTTCTTCTTCTTCTCCCCGGCTTCTGTGATCCACGTTAGACTAGGCCACTTGGGGTGGAGCAGGAAGGCAGCAGCCAACGCCGAGGCGGTGGCGGCGGCATCTTGTTCAGGCCATGGCAGGGCCTATTTGGACGGGATATCGGTTGATGGATCGATGCCGGTGTGCGAGTGCAATACGTGCTACGGCGGCGATGACTGCTCCCAACTCGACGCCAACTGTTCTGCCGACGTCGACAGGTTTTTTCTTCTCTCTTGGTCCGATCTAGTATGTTTCGTTCTTCGGTGACCGTGCATAAGAATCTAGTTTTCTACCTCAAAAGAGCAAGCGCTCTGGAGCTAACGTGTGGTTCTCAGAATTTTTTTACCACTTGGGAGATGGGACTTCGATTGTTAATTGTAGGTTTTGATGAGATGAGGTGGGAAATTTTGATCTGCAAAAACTGCTGTAGATTGAATTTGTAGGAAGAACAGCTCAGCCGTCTCAAGATGTTTTGTTCTGCCTTGCCCTTAAGCAACCGATGGACTACAGGCTATTTTTTTAGACCTTTTGTGTGAGTAGATGATGTTGACGTTGATGCAGTTTTTTTAAGAGATTTTTTAAATTTGAAGGAATGATGACGATGGTGCACCTGTTGTTGCTTCCTGGAATAATTCCTATGAAAATCCTTTCTTTTTCACTTTATTACAAATTCTCCATGCTTCAGCTTTAAAAGATATTTTAAACACTTCTTTATTTCAAGTTCTCATGAACTTCCCTCTTCCCTCGAGTTCACCTTCGTCTTCTCTTACACTGATGTCATTAGTTTATGATTGGAATACTCTTACGACACCTTTTAGATCACCACTTACATTCTGAAATAAATCCTACAAATCCATGTACATAAAGCCCATTAGCATTTCTTTTTGAAATATCTTCTATGTTTTTCAATATACTCTCTAATTCATGATAGTTGGAAAAGTGTGCAGCTGGTTATAACAATTATTACTCTTTTTTCTGGTGGCATTAATGTTGCTGTTGTTACGAATGAATGATGCAGGTAGACATGGAAATCGAATCGGACCGGCTGGCCCGCGAAACAGCCGATCCGGTTCGTTTTCCATGTCTATGCAGGGTAGTCTTAGGGATCGGGACCCACTCATTGCAGATATTACAAATAGTCCCCTTTTCTTGTAATATTATAAACTTCATCTAAGATCCTTGTTTCCTTCCACAAGGTTTAAAGAAATAAGAGAACAGAAAGTGCGGAGGATTTCTTTTGCAGCGAGGATAAGAGGATATTTTATTTCTACTGAATCTATTAGGATTTTTTACATATAGATATGTCTATAAATATACACATTGACATATATACTCTTTTAAACATCGTAGATAACAAGTATGTCATACAAATTCGAATTACTTTTAACTTTTCACATTACATATTCACTCTCAAAAAAAATTTATACTAGGAATGCTGAGGATTTTCAGGAGTATAATTGAAATTATGATATTTAGTAGAGTATATGTTTTTGTGGGTCGTGATCACATGTTTCACTCAGCAGATACTTCAACACGTCTGTCTGGTATCAATACCGGGTTTTGAACAATCATAATTACCTTTCTTGATTTACATTCATGGTACATCTTCAACGTTGATACGTGATTCGTTGAAACCATGGAAATCAACTTTAACAAGCCATTAGAATTCTCGTTTTCCTTTCATACAAATCAATGATCACTTGTTGCTCTTGACGTTCACTTATGTAGTGGAAACCCCTTGTTTCTTGAACCATATTGGATGAAGCATGCATCAAGCAGTGCAGTTGTTATATCAGGGTGGCACAGGATGGGCTACAATAGCAACGGCAAAACAGATAAATCCATCTCTGTCGAGCTCGAGAAACACATCCGTCTCCTCCATTGGTACGTCGGAAATGCCATCACAGACGACAAGTTCATCGTCTTCGGTGTAGGATCTACACAGCTCCTCAATGCACTTGTTCATGCTCTATCTCCTGATTCTGGATCATCACCACCTGCTAGAGTCGTGGCAACTGTTCCCTTCTATCCAGTTAAGTTCTCTCAACTAATCAACTCGATCTTATCTATTAATCCAACTGTTACAACCTTCTTTTTTTCTTTTTCTTTTTAAATCTGATGATAACTTTTAATTGTTGCACAGATGTACGAGTTTCAGACTAAGTTATTCGATTCCAAGGCATACAAATGGAGCGGATTTTCATCAAATTGGTCTAGTCCTTTGAATTCATCCACGACAGATGTTATAGAGTTTGTTACTTCTCCAAACAATCCTGATGGGAAGTTGAAGAAACCAGTTCTTCATGGTTCATCTGTCATCAATGATCGTGCCTATTACTGGCCCCATTACACTCCAATCCCAGCTCCTGCTGATGAAGATGTCATGGTCTTCACCATGTCCAAGATGTCGGGCCATGCCGGTAGCAGATTCGGGTGCGTAAATTTTGTATGTTACAGGATTAGGCTGCATATAAGTTACAAATTAGTACGTTTATAGGACTACTCTTAACGTCAAGTAATTGAAAAATTATTCTCGGTTTTATACATAGCACTGGACCTTTTCACCCATAGTCACTTGATCTTGACTTGAATTCGTAGGCTTTAGTGTGGCAACACAACATCATCACTATCTTGATCTTCTTCACGTCTTAGGTGGGCGTTCATAAAAGACCAAGGAGTACACGAAAAGGCAACGGAGTATTTGCAGGTGAACGTCTTGGGTACTTCTCATGACACACATTTGAGAATGCTCATGATCATGAAATCAATCCTAGCACAGAAGAGAGGAGAAGAAGGTGACATCTTCAGATTTGGACGACAGAAAATGACTGAAAGATGGAGAACCTTGAGCCAAATCGTGTCGTCCACCAAACGTTTCTCCCTCCAATCACTTAGTCCCCAGTATTGCACTTACTTCAACAAGACCAGAGATCCTTCTCCAGGTAATTAAGATCCAATATGTTATAACGTACACATACTAACAAGCAGAAGAAATCAGTTTGACTTTCTTGTTTCTATTGCACCTGCATTTGTCTTTTAGCCTATGCTTGGCTGAAGTGTGAGGTAGCGGAAGAGGAAGATTGCAATGCAGTTCTTGAAGCTGGAGGTATCATCTCTCGTGGAGGTGCTATTTTCGAAGCCAGCAAGCGATACACACGTCTGAGTCTTCTCAAGACTGATGACGATTTCCAGTTGCTCGTGCAGCGATTGCGGACCCTCGCCTCTAAAGAAATGGAAGGGATCGAAATTATGTAAAAATTCTCGAGGGAAGAGCTCAAACCTCAGCGGAACTCAACCTTTGATTGACAAAAAAGAAAGCACATCCCGAAAGTCCGAGAATATCTCAAGCTTATCTGTATGTAATCGATTATTTGAACATCTCTTATATATTCCATGTTCAAACCAATTTACGAAAGGAATGTCTACATGTGTATCTCAAGATAAGAAAGAAAATTTAAAGAATAAAGATCAAGTGTGCTTAAAGATTTATCTTCTTTTGTATGCTTTAGCCTCTATGAGATCTGGGTAACCACAAATGAGATGATGGTAGATGCTGCTTTGGATTGTTTGGTTTTATATAAATTGAGATCTTTGTTTCATGGCCTAAAATTTTTTACTTCCAAATCAAGGGATTCCATGAATATTATGATGCTCTTGTTCTCAATCAATCAAGCATTACGTAAGAATCTTGAAGTGGCTTATCACAAAGTTTTGAATTGCCTTTTTGTCTTCTACTTCTTCTTTTTTTTGAAAACGGTTATATTAAATCTCATTAAGGCCTTAGAAGTCAAATAAAGTTCTATATTATCAGTGTTACACAAAATTTGGAATCAAAAGTTCTGAATAGTACAAAATCAAAGTTAGAACTCATTAATAGAGACAGAATTTAGAAAAATAATTATGCATAGGATGCTCTCCAGGTATCAGAATCCTTTAGTTCTCAGATTCTTCAGCCGTAGTATGAATATTATCAGAATCCAGACTTGGAATCACAGCCTCCATATTACTTTTAGAGGAAGAGGGAAGAGTAGGGGCTTGCTCCACCATCTGTGAGGCCATACCTGTAGTAAACTGAAGGAGTTCTTCCTTCTCGAAGCCTGAGACAAGAGTATCTACTCAGAAATGCATTAGCGAAGTGATATCATGAATGATAAGTGAGTATGATCTACTAAGGTTACGAAAAATCCTGTTATTCCTTTCCTTCCAAATCAGCCAGAGAGTGATTTGAAGTAAAATCGCCCAACCATCCAAATTTAATTCGAATTTAAAAGGGGGTAAGGAGTAGAATAAGTCTGCAACACAAAAATATCCTGGATACAAGTCTGAAGATAAGAAAAATCGCCAAACATGCTTTATGAATGAACAATTTAAAAATAGATGATTATTATTCTCAATGTATGTAAAACAAAAGACACATAACATAGGACCATTCCAACCTCTTTTAGCTAAATTTTCTTTTGTCAAATTTTTATTTTTCAGAACTAACCAAGAAAATAACTTAACTTTTAGAGGGGTGCTACATTCCCAAATACTTCTATAAAAAGGAAAACGAAATCCACCATCATTTAAAATACAATAGCCAGTTTTCACAGAATATTCTTTATCCTTAGATGGCAATCAACTCAAGATATCATCTCTAGAATCAAGAACCAGGGATAGCAAGAGATTATCAAAAAATTCTAGCTGTGATTGTAATAATATAAAATCACTCGAGGAGATCTTAGAAAGGTCAAATAGTTTATTGAAATCGGATCTAAAAAGATCCACTGTAGTTTTAACAGATGCCTTCTTGAATCTGACTATATAATATAATCTAGCAATCACATATTTCAAAGTAGATTCATTCCACCATTTTTGCTCCCAAAAGATTGTATTATTGCCATTGTAAACTTTGGAAGCAGTAAAACAGTTAAGGAATATATAGCATTGTTTGATGCTATAAGCCAAAGAGGGGAGCAATTGCTAATAAAAGAATTTAGTATTGCCCCAGGCCAAACCTTATAAAGATATCTGACCTTTAATAGATCTTTCCATATAGAGTAATGATTGTTAGAAATAAGTTGCTAAAGTAGTTTAGATTTCAAAGCCATATTAAAATTCCTCAAATTAATAATCCTCCAGCCATTTTGTTGTTTCGATCTGCATATATTTGCCCATTTAATTAAGTGTAAACCTTTCTGATTTGAGGAGAAAGAGTTCCATAAGGATCTACTTCTAAGTTTGTCAATTTCCTTCTCAATTTTGGTAGGCATATATAAAACTGACATAAAGTATGTGGGAATGGCCGACAAAATAGCATTTAACAGAGTCAACCTGCCCCCTAAAGACAAATGTCTTGCTTTCCATAATGTTAGTTTCTTAGAAATCTTCTCCACTACTGGTGCCCACATACTAGAAGTAGCCCTTTTATAATGCAAAGGTAAGCCAAGGTACATAAGAGGAAAGTCAGCCCTTCCACATCCCAAAATATTGCATGAGGTTACAATAGAGTCCTGAGATACTCCAATGTCAGTAAGAGATAACTTATGAAAGTTGATTTTCAAACCAGAACAAGTCTGAAAACAGCATAATATTATTTTAATATTGACCATATTTTCAATACTTTCTGTTAGGAATAGAAGAGTATCATCAGCATACTGTAAATTAACCACAGTTGGTCCTCCATGGGGGAACTTGATCCCAGATATTAAATTATTTCTCATGGCTGAATGAAGCATGCGATGGAGCACATTTATGGCTATAATAAATAGTAATGGTGACATTGGATCACCTTGTCTTAATCTATTAGAAGCCCCAAAGAAACATTTAGGGGAACCATTAATTAAAACAAAAAATTTAGTAGAGCTTATACACATGCGGATCCAAGAAATCCATCTATCTCCAAAACCCATACCACACAGAATATCAAGCAAGAAGGTTCAATTAATATTATCAAAATCCTTTTCAAAGTCTAACTTTAGAATTAATAATGAGGGCACCATGTTTCTTGGGGATAAGAGTAATGAAAGTTTGATTAATTGTAGAAAGAAAAGCTGAATCATTGGAGGAATGAAAGGCCTGGAAGATACTCATAATATCCGACTTTAGCATTTCCCAGAAATGGTGAAAGAAAATCAAAGGGAAACCATCAGGACCTGGAGATTTGTCGTCAGGTAAAAGAAAGACATTTTCTTTATCTCTTTTTCAGTAAAAGAGATTTCTAATAGATCAGGAAGAGGTATTTTAACTAGGATAAATTCATCCCAGTTAATTAGGATATTGAATCTTCTACCTTTATTAAATTGCTTAGTAAAATGATTCTCTATCTCTCTACATATATCTATTGGAGATTGAGTCATTACATCATTAATGGTGAGGAAGGATATGTTGTTTACCTTTCTATGATACTTCACCATATTATGAAAGAAGGAGGTATTAAGATCCTCCTCTTTAAGTCATTGAATCTTGGATTTTTGTTTCCAGTAGTGGACCGGCTTTGTCATTCTTTTGTTTCTCCATTGTATATATGTGTTTATATTGACCTAATGATTTACGTTTCAGTTCTCTTATATCTGCTTGCAATGATTATTAAAAGGTACAAAACATAGGAAACACCTTGGTCCAACAAATTTACTATTAAAACTCATGTCTTTCTTCTAAATACAAATCTCACAGGGATATATATATATATAGGCTAATTTTCAGATAGGGTCCGACCTTACTTAAGTAAAGTGAGGCTTTTGAATTTTTTCAGTAAATCGTGTTGTATTTCATTCATAAATTACTGAAAAATTAATTTTAGTATTTACTGAAAATGATTGAAATTATAATTTCAGTAAATTGTAGATTAAAATATACATAATTTACTGAAAATATGTATGGACCCTACTTTTCTTAAGTAAGGCAGGACCCTACCTGATATATATATATATATATATGTAAAAAAAAAAAAAATGCAACACGTGTTAATGACATTTTAATTTGCAAAATTATAATTTCAGAAAGACCTTTTGATCATTGTTGATGGTACCCACCAATAGACATGGAAAACGGGCCAGGCCAGCCTAGGCCC
>JAMKQA010017039.1:0-17733 GCA_024699735.1 Posidonia australis | reverse complement strand
CCCCCCCCCCCCCCCCCCCCCCCCCCCCCCCCCCCCCCCCCCCCCCCCCCCCCCCCCCCCCCCGCGCCCCCCCCCCCCATGAAGTCGGTGCAAATAAGCGTGGTCGATCGACAAATGATACTCGAAGAAACGTCAAAAGAGCTAGTCCAAAGCTAGTGCGAGATGTGCCACGTTGAACAAGACACCTCCACATATGATGAATAAAGTGGCTTGGAATGAATAAGAATTAGTAAAGCAAAAACTATCTAAAAGGGCAAAGATGGCATACATTTATTGTAGCATTTCTGTTAAAAATTTACTAACGATTTTGACATTTATTGTAGCATTGGAGTCTACATTTTCTACAAGTAGAGGTATTTTAAGTGATAAAAGATATAAAATATCAGAAAAGTCAATAGAAGCCTTTGTATGCTTGAAGGACTGGTATAATGCAGTTGATCATCTTTAGAAAGTGAACTTAAACGACAAATTGGAAGATGAGGAAATGACATCAACTTCAACCGAAATGGGTTTTACTTATAATTAATTTATATTGATGTAAAACAACAAAATGTAAAATGTTGAATATCTTATGTATTTTTCAATTTTTATGTATATATCAAATATTTAAATATTTAATAATGTTTTATTTTTTAAAATAGACTGATGTTACCCAGCCTAGCCTAGTGGCAGACCATGGATTGTGTTGAATCGAAGGTTTATTAAATTTGGTCTAGCCAAACCCGACCCATATAACCAGATGGGCCAACCTAGCTTAGTCTAAGACCCTGTTTGGAACATCTTATTTGTAGAAGTCAGATTGTGAGGTTTTAACAGAAGTTGGCTTTTGAGAGTAGCTGTAGAAGCTAGATTTTAACTTAGTTATGAAAATCCTGTTTGACAAATAAAGGTTTCACAACAATAGCTAGATTCTAGCAATATTGATTTTACATATTTATCTCCCATCTAATGAAAAATCTATATATAATAAAAACATTTCTATGTAATTAATTTAAAAAATCAAGGTTACAATTGTAAATGCATACCTCATTTATTCAGTTTCTGTCAGAAGTTCCCTCTGGCTATAGCTTCTGTGAAAAGTGAGCTCTCAATATCTCGTTTGGAATTGCTTATGACATATTTGATAGTTTGACAGAAGCTAACTACTCAAAAGTTTTCTATAAATAGTTCCAAATGGAGTCTAAACCTATTCGAGCCACCTTTTTCATAAGTCGAGCCAACCAACTCGATGTTGTGGTGCATCATGTCTCTCCACGTGACTAAGGTTTCACCCTTCAATGTTGTTCTTTTATGAATTCTTTATTTTACATTTGGGTGCAACAACATATTTAGTAGGTCAAGATTGATCAAAAAAGTGTTGACAACAATTATTACAACAAGATAGATTGTTGCAATACAACACTCTCAACCATATAATGATAGAGGAAGAAGGTATGATGGAAAAAGGTATGGTGGAAAAGACATCGGGGATTCATGGAAGAAGAATGACAAAGTGGTTGAGTGTATTGACTTAGTATCAAGCCTCTTATCAACATAGTAAAGTATAAACAATATAAGTGCTTATTTGTCTCATAACTTAGTACGTTTGGTAAAAAATTAGAGATCTTGATTCTATAATAATCTATTGTTACCGTTAATCTTAATTATATAGAATTGACACGACATATTCTGTACAAAATCCTATAAAATCAACAACTAAAATTTATGTATATTTTCTTCTAATGAAATAACCAAATATGAGTATAATTATAGAATAAATAGCTTGATTTGAGATGGAATATGATTTTTAAGTTGATTCTTTTTTTCTATGTTTACAAGAAATACAATAACATAATGTAGAATTACTATTATATATTTTGGATTAAAAAAGACAAATTACAATTTATCTTCCTCAACTATTTATGTTTTTCAGTTTAGTATCTTAAACTTTTTCATTACAACTTGTCCACTTCAATTATCTCTGTTAAACAATAAAACAACAAGAGTCCTTCCATTAGGTTTGAAGGGTTACTGTATTTTTTTTGGATAAATCTGTCTTTCTTTCCATATTCTTCCATTTATCTCCCTCAATTATTCAAGTTTTTTAATTTAGTATTCTAAATTTTTTCATTACAGTTTGTCTCCCTCAACTATCTCTGTTAAACAATACAACCTTTTCATCAAGTTTGAAGGGTCATGCGACATTCGCAATATTTTTTTTGAACAAATTTGTCATTCTTTTCCATCTTCTGTTTTTCTACATCATAAATCCAAATCCCAACTTTACCACCAATTTTTTTCCCTTTCACCTTCTTTGTTAAACTTTTTTTCTTAATGAATTGATGATTTCGAGCTTCATCAACATTGTAGAAAATTCTTAATCTTCTTCTCTGTCATCATTAAGCATATCTCAACTGAATGTCTCAAATCGCTCAAAAAGGATATCGACGACTGAGATTTGTGTTAGATTGGATGTGAATGAGGAAGAAAGGGCTCTGCAAGAGTAATGTTCAGGTCAGTTTCTATAGGATTGATAAAGAGATTATTTATAATCAAGGATAAACAGTCAAACAAAGCAAAAATTCAACTGCGTTTACCTAAAAAGGTGATTTATTGTAATTTATCATAATTGAATAAGATAAGTTGTAACGAAAAAATGTTTTGGTTGTTAAGTTGTAATGCTCCAATAGTTGAGGAAGGTAAACTATAATTTAACCATTGAAAGGACAAGTTGTAATAAAAAAAGGGTACCAAGTTGAAATCCGTAAATAGTTGAGGAGGCAAACTTTAATTTAACCTAAGAATGGTAAATTACAAATGATAAAATAGTCAAATCATGTAAAAACTTAATGTAGTTTACTAAAAAGGGAATTGTTGTAATTTATTAAAGTTGAGGGGGTATTTTGTAATTTAAAAAAGTTTAAGAAACCAAGTTAAAAAACATAAATAGTTGGAGGAAGTAAATTGTAATCTATTCTAAAAAAAAAAAAAAATCCAAATCTAGATTTCACATTAACCAACTAAATAAGATTTTTCAGATGTGTTACAAGATATAAAAAATAAAGATTCTAAATTGTCTATGATTTTGTGTTAAATCATGATCCTAACTAATACTGAATATCCAAAATTTTCTACCAAACACATGGCAATATTTGGTTTCAATTCTAGCACTCATAACCAAACAATGATTAACTCAAGTATAGAAGTTCCCACGACTTATGCCATGCAAGTTTACGAGAAGTGCACAGTTAAATGAGATGAGCTGTAGTCATTCGGAAGAGCTTTTGGTAGCTTATAGCAGATTAACTATTGACTTTCTTGATTTTTCAGGTGAAAAAATTAATATAAAATGTTAGAAACTATAATAATGATGTAAAAATACCAAATGCTGAAACCAAACTTTTGTCATAAATGACAAAATAATGTCAATTTTTACGCTACTGTATAAAAAGAGATAATCATCAGTTTCTAGGAGGAACTCCCTCAACTCTGTTTCCAGGAGGAATTGAAAGTTTTAACATTAAAAATAATTTTTGACATTGGAAAACTCAATTCAAAGAGACTCTCTTTAACCAACCCATAGTTAAGACAATCCAATTTTTGCAGAAATAAAGTTAACACAACGAAATTGCCCAAAGCTCTATTTTTCCAAAACGAAAAGGTTAAGACACCTGACTTAATCCAGAATTCGGCAATTGGGCAACCAATACCAAGAAACTAATCACCGTTGCAATCGTCGACAGCTCTCAAGCTCCCATGACTTTAATGAACCCCAAGAAAGCCAAAAAAAAATAAATGAAAAAACCAGCGGGAGCTTAAGGAAGTAGCGGGTTCCGAGTCCAAATGCAACCACACGCTAGGATCGAATCGGCAATTTGCATGCTTTCTGTGGGTGGGGTTGGGGGCTGCCTCTGTCACACTGTGTTGCACTCACTGGGCCAAAAATAAAATCGAAAAAACAAACAAAAAGACGAGGACACAAAACCACCTCCTCCCTCTCTCTTTGTCTCTTTCTCTCTTTCTGGTTCTTCCACCTCCACCACACCACACCACACCACACCACAAACACCACCACCTCCGCCGCAATCCCCTCTCTCTCCTCCATTTTTCCTCCCCTCGAACAGACACTTCCCCCTTTTTCCTCCTTTCTTACTCCGGCACACATCACGGGACCAGATCGGGGGAGGAGGAGGAGGAGAGGAGGGAGGGGGGGGGGGGGGTGGCGAGGAGAGGTCTAGGGTTAGGGTTGGGACGATTCGCGAGGTTCGTAGCTTTTTTTCTCTAGGAGGAGAAGGATGAATGTTGATCCGGTTCCCCCTTCCAAGTCTCATGGCAGCTTAGACGAGCAGATTTCTCAGCTCATGCAGTGCAAGCCTCTTTCCGAGCAGGAGGTCTCTCACATTCCCCCTCCTCTTTATATCTTTGTCTGCTTGTTTGTTTCTTGGTGCTGCTCTCTCTCTCTCTTCCTTAGGGAATTGTGGATGTTTTTCTAGGATTCCTAGATCGGGGTGACCCTTTTTCCTCTTCGGGTTGGTTCGAGTGTCCAGATCTGTGCCTTTTCTTTCTCTTGCAGTGTTTGAGGAAGACCTGGGGTTGGTTGTTACGGATTCGAATGCTCCTTTGGATTTGTTTAGGAATATTGATATATATATATATATATATTCTCAAGCACTGTTCCTTTTGAGGAATTTATTGCAAGTGTTGTAATTGTTGTCTACGAATTTATTGCAAGTGTTGTAATTGTTGTCTTCTCAAGAATTAGTTAAGTTAGTAAGTGGAATCTCACTGTGTTCATCATGTATTCGGTTCCACCGTTCAAATTTGAAGAAATATGTGCGAATAAAAAGTGTCAGTTACTTCATACTTGGAGTTTTCCCCATTTTCCTTCTGTTAGGTTTTTGATGATTCGTAAGGGGGAGGTTGTAGGTTGATGGTCTCGCTTCCATATAAAGTTATCAAGTCTAGAAGTATATAAGGGGTAAGGTTAGAAGAAAATTGACATGCAATGCACATTTATTTACGCTTCCAGAACAAAACTGATTTTGCTAGTAAGAGATTATGGTTACCTTAAGAGATGATAATCCATAGAAAGCCGAAGAGAAAGGATCTAGTGGGCAATTATTTTAGGAGAACAAAATCTGAGAGGTGAATTGACCAATTATGAAAGATTATGAAGATTTATTTTGTTTGATAGGATATGACATTGGCCTCTTTGTTCATGACAATTGAGTTGGATAAGAGACCAACAATTTCAACTGGAATCAAATGCTTGATTGAAACCACCATGCTTGTTAATTATGTATTTATTTGCATAAAAATGCTTGTTAAATACTTAAATTATTGATATCAATACTTCACACTTGTAATTGTTGTTTTGTATGTTTTAGGTTAATGTCTTCTATGAGTATTATGTATTTATTTGCATAAGCATGCTTGTTGAAATGCTGATATGGATATTTTATTTTCTAGGTTAAAGCCTTATGTGAGAAGGCCAGGGAGATCTTGATGGAGGAAAGCAATGTCCAGGTGAGCTGCAATTGCATTTTATCCTTCAATTATTTCCTGTATTTTATTGGAAGTGTTTTTTGTGTGCTATAAATTATGGAGATATGCCTTTATGTTTTTGGATCATTCCCTTCATGTTTATAAAGTTGAGGCTCAACCATATGCATTAATACGTTTATTATATAGGCCAAAGTCGGCTGTGATATACAACATGGACAATTATGACTTCCCCAGATCTGAAACTCATGCATTTTCCTTTTTTCTCATACACAATATTTTTATAATAAGAAAATATTGTTAGTTGATGCTACATGCTGGTGAGAATGCACTGCACCCTTAGCATTTTCACATAAAATTTAAACTACACGAAGAGGGGCTGGACCACTGGAAGAACTTGGCGTATGTTGGGTTAAGATTGGTTAGTTTTGTTTTAACCATCCCAAATGCCACTTACTCTTTTCTATTTATGCAGAAAATGATCTAATAAATGGAATTTTTTTCCTTAAACGAAAAGCTCCTTATATGTGTCTGATCCTTCACTGTTTACCTTGGAAAGGAGGGGAAGGAAATCATGGAGTAAAAGGTTTGAAATAATTTACAACTTTCCCCTTGAACTCCTTGATTGGCATCTTTGCATGTTTGAAAAGGAAGAAAACATATTTATCCCTCTCAGTCAAACTAAATGGGACTGGAGCAGATGAAGGAAAAGTTTTCAAGTCTGTTTAGTGACATGGTTAGAATCAAAGTGAAAATGACGTCCTTTCCAAATGGTGTGCAAGCTGCAAACACCATGTTTTTGTGCCTCTCAACCCTGATTTTTCTAAACAATTAAAAATATATTTTGTTCTTGGAGCTTACCAGGTTATAATTTGTTCTTCTGAGAATTATGTAGTTTCATCGGTACAACAATGTCAGTTTTGATCATCCTTTGGTTTGTGTTCCCACTGGAATTGTTTCATATGGGATACATGGACTTGAAGATGTTGTCATGAAGCAAAATGGTTAAGTAGATGTACATAAGTTTGTTACATTAAAGTTTATGATTTGATATTTTTCCTAAAGACTAATTCTATCATGAAAAATGCCGATCTTGTGTTTCGTATTTATATTATTATATGCTTTACATTTTTGGACATGCAACTGATATCACTCAATTTGCATGATGCAGCCTGTGAAAAGTCCCGTCACAATATGTGGTGACATTCATGGGCAGTTTCATGATCTTGCAGAATTATTTCGTATTGGTGGAAAGGTACTTATACAGAACTGGAGATCTGTTTAATATTTAGTTGTTACTGTTTCCATTTTTGTCAATGATTAAATATATCATTTTTTGCTGGTTTAGTGCCGTCATGCCTCTTTAGTCTATTATAAATGAAGACAGTCACTTCCTGACCTTGGAGACTTTGTGTAGGTTTTACCTAATATGTCAATGGAGATTAGGAGATCCTTAATCAATTGTACCGATGTAATAAGAAATTTATGTTTCTACCCATCCTTTTACCAGTTCCTGTCCTGCAAATCCCAATTCCCAAATGTTTCCTCACATGAAAGGTTATTGCTGATGAAAATTAAATACCGTATCAGTTATAAGACTAGCTAATCTTTAAAACTTATGGAATTGATGTTGCATAATATCCAGATGTTGAAGTGAGTTGCCTCATCCATTTTGAGTTATTGTCATAGAGAGGTTGGTACACCAAGGGATTGGTGCATCACTTATCTTTGGTCTTTTAACAAAATTTCAAAGAAGAAACTACAATTGTTTCTACTGATATGCCAACTAAGGCGATGCCACAGCCTGAAATGCTTGGGTTTTTTTTCCTGAGATTTTGGTTTTCTGGTGCTTATTTGCAAATAACATGATTTCTCCAATTCTATATATATTGCTGAAATGCTATTAGAATTGTTAATAAAAGAAATAATTATTATGGATAAGGTTAGAGTATGATCAAAACTTCAAAACAACTAACGGTAACTTCCGTTTGTGCACAATATGATATTCGTAGAAGTTATTCCAAATATTGCCATAGGAATTTTAGATCTCCCACATTTCTGGAATTTAGGTTTTGTGGCAATGTTTAATTCTAGTTGTTCCCAATGAGCCTTTATTTTTATTCAATTGAGAGTAGACGATCAATGGCTATAATGTGCAAGTGTTTCTGCCCATTGAGCAGGTCACAAGGAAGAGGATACTTCTTAAAAAGAGCAATAGAAAGTCACATCTAGGAAAAATAAATATATTGAGGTATGTATACACTCGACTTGTTTATCGGGTCGTGTTGTGTATTTATCATGTCGTGTATAAACCTATATACTATATGTATATGTCAAATCTAAATACAACCTATTTAATTATCTTGTGTATCTGATACTACATTCAAACATGAACTGCCTATTGTCATGTATATCCGTTAAGTACACGTTTATACTTACCATGCCATTTTTGAAACGACAATCTGATTGACACGAGTATATGTTTATACGTTTATTACATGATTATACGTTTTATACATGTTTAGTACACATTTACACATTTTGTATATGCTTAGTATAATAATGTTAAATAATCTTAAGTCAATAACTCCAATTGGTATGGCAAGATTAAATAATTACTAGTATAATAGGGTTTAAATTATTAAAATGATGTTAAATAACTACTAATATAATAACAGGTACTTGGATGTATACTAATTGGGTAGTCGTGATTAGGTAACATGCATCTATTGTGTACTTATTGGGGTTTTCACCTTAAATATGAAAATGACTTGTTTAATAATCATGTCTAATGGGTAAACACGATAAGAACATGAGACACCTTAAGGTTAAACTCAATCTCGGTTATAAAATGTTGTGTTATCATGTTGTGTCAGAAACTGATTGGTCTAGTTTACCCCAATGTTTTAGAATGGGACTGGACCAATCGGAAAGGCTACTGGTCTCTTAGACATTATTTGGACCCTTTTTATGGGTTCATTTGTTGGAACAATCGGCTGGGCAGATGAACCAGTGAACTGGTCCAGTTACACAAACTCAGGTCGGGCGATTGGATCAGTGATTATACAACTAATAGGGTAATCAAAGTGATTAAATGGCTTAATCGGTCAATTAATGAGACTACCGATTTGACTAATCAAATGAGTAATCGTCTGATTGGGACGATTTGCCAAACAGTGCCATGTGTATGGCTAGTAGAAAATACACACCATTTATTCATATTTATATTTTTTGGATAATATATATGATGTTAGGATGTTCCAACTGGTTGAACTGATTTTCCAAACCAGTCCAAGTCTAGTACAGTTCTCATAAATCTTGATCTATGCTGTAAATTTATACCAATTTTATTTCAATGATGACTACCATAATATATTTTCTGTACATGATGTGTGGAAGGTCCCATTTTGTGAATCTACATGCAGTCCTTTTCTTGTTTTTTAACCTCATCTTGCATTTTAGGAGAAATGTAATGTTTCATGAATTATTCTTATCATTTACATGCATGTAACATTTGAGAAAGTATTATTCATGAATCTTGAGAGACAATCGGCAGGGAAGGCATTTAATTCTTGTTGTGATTCATGTATGCTCCTTATCCTTTTTGCTGATTACACGACTAAAGCTTGTTGGGCATGCATATTACCTCTTCCAAAAGTTTTCTTTCATTTATATTGCTTATCGGTCAATGTATAGATTCCCTGAATCTTTTGCTATTTGGATTGTCAGTGTCCAGATACCAACTACTTGTTTATGGGGGATTACGTAGATCGTGGATACTACTCTGTTGAAACTGTCACGGTGAGGTTCCAGTCAATTGACTGAATGCTGATTTGTTGCAAAATGAATTTTTCAGTGATTTTGTGTAAAAGCTTAGCTGATGTAAGTCATGCAAAATCTCATTTTCACTGACCTCATCTTATAATTAAATTTTCTTGCTTTCCTGATGAAATTCCTTTTTAAATGGGGTTTTTTTTTTTTAAAATTTTAATGTAATTTCATGGAAAATATCCCATGTCATAGAATGGTCGTTGAAACTAAGACATAATTTTGGACCCCTCTCTTGTGGATATGTTTTATTGGTTATTTATTGTGTAGTCAACTTGTTTAAGACTGCTCAAGTTTAAATCTGCCACCCAAATTGTCGTTGCTGTAGCTCTAATAATGTCAAGCTTTCATTTTTGTAACTTTAACATTCATAATTAGGAATTTGTAATTCCTGTGATCTACATATGCGACATATTAACAAATTAACTTTTAAAAAATAATTGCTTTAGTTTGGTAGCTTATAACTTGCAGTCCAAGAAAATTTAGGTTAAACTTCTATTTTTTTAAAAAGTCGGCTACATATGTATTTGATGAGTTTCTGTAGATTGAATATGTGATTGTGCTTTTGAGTTTAACTTTATGCATTTCTTTTCAATCAAATTTTTGGTACCTGTGACAAAAACATTTTCAAGCCATTTCGTCATTGGATCATAAATATAGTGATGAATTATTTTCTTCAGCTTCTGGTTGCCCTTAAGGTGCGATACCCCCAACGAATTACCATCCTGAGGGGAAATCATGAGAGTCGTCAGGTATGTTGATATTATGTGATTTTAATGTTGACTTAAATTTGCTGTTAGTTATAATTGTACCTTTATTTGTTCATGTTTGATCTTTAGGAATGTAAAAAACTGATATTACTTTATTGATTGCAGATAACCCAAGTTTATGGATTCTATGATGAGTGCTTAAGGAAGTAAGTCCTTTTTGCTCATCCATGTCATCAAGCTATTTATTAGTTTCTAGAGCTACCGAGCTTCCTAGTTCAGTCTTTTGGTGGACGGTATAGGTATTGCTTCTTGGGAATTTCTAGCATTACATTGTAATACAATTGTGTTTTTATGACACCTAGCATACGTGTACATTCAGCAGGGGTCCCCCTGATATGTACATGATGAAGCATGCATTTTATTAAAGATAATGGTTGAGTTGAACCCACTTGAGTGGAAAAGGTTTATGACCAATCTGGAAAAAGGACCTAGCATCTAGTTTTGTTTTTAAAACAAGTCAAGCATATAGATGATATTTCAGAGCTATGTAACTTAGATATCGATCCATGTCAAATGTGTTAGGTGACAGGTATCAAGTATTAACCATTTTCTTTGTTAAGTTTTATTTTAATTTTTATCTTGCAAAATCTTAAAGACGATATCACTGTGGATATAAAACAACTTGGAACCCTTAATTTTTTTGGTTGTCTTTTGAGCTGTCAAAGTAGTTCCATATTGCTTGCATGGAATTAAGTTATTCAAAGGTCAGTACCAATTAACATATGTAATTGGAGATAAAATTGAGACCGAGATTGTTGTATATGTATAACCAGATTTTCTGTTACTTGGAAAGAAACATATTATGTTTTTTTCTTGATTCCTTAAATCATGTCTTGTGATTTACATTTGAGGTTTCTCAAGTACATTGTCCTCCCTAGATCGTGTTGAACTCCTATTTTTTTTTCTGAAGGTGGTTATACAAAAATGATTTATACCTTAAATGAATTAAATCTAGCCACTGACATTAACATGGAGGGATGAATGATGTGTACTATTGAATAATCTTCATAGCAGAGCCGAAAAGGATCAGAACTACTTGAGTGCTTCTAATTACAATGCATTTCATATTAAGAACTAGTAGCTGACAAGCATTTGTATGCCATTTTTTAGTGGTATTTATGTTCTCTCATTGTCATTTTGCAGGTATGGCAACCCAAATGTGTGGAAGATTTTTACAGATCTTTTTGATTATTTTCCTCTTACAGCGCTGGTTCGTAATTAGACTGATATTTGTTGTTTTTATAGTTTCCCTTATTTATGTTTAATACTACTGTTACTGATTTCAAAAATTTGTTATTTATATTGCAAATATCACTAGCATAGAACTTAATATTTATGTCTTTATAAGCTTTCCTGTAATTTATAATGAGTTCTTTCCTCCGCGTTCTTTTAGAAACTGCTTATTCAGTATGAAGATTGTGCTGTAATATGCATTTTTTCTGATTCATACTGAGTGCTTTCTCCAAGACAGGAAGTTAACATAGGGCATCCTAGAGCTTTCACGACATTTAAAACGTAAAAGACTATTATCTTGCTCATGGCTGGTGTGACCTGCTTAATGATACATCATTAGACGGCTCATCTCACATTATCAGCCAATTGTAGAACCTTGTCAAAATTTGAATCTTCTGTGGAAACTCGAGTTTTATATTGGATATTTTGTTTCCTGAGTTTCCTGTTTTATCAATTATCTGCAGGTTGAGTCAGAAATATTTTGTCTACATGGTGGTCTGTCACCGTCTATAGAAACCCTTGATAACATACGGAACTTTGATCGTGTTCAAGAAGTTCCTCACGAGGGGCCTATGTGTGACTTGTTATGGTCTGATCCAGATGACCGGTGTGGTTGGGGCATATCCCCACGTGGTGCTGGGTACACGTTTGGCCAGGTAATCCATTTGAGCTTCTTGTGTACAATATTTCTGTCTCGACTCATAATATTTTGTTTCAGGATATATCAGAACAATTCAACCATACCAATAATTTAAAGCTGATAGCTAGAGCTCATCAATTGGTCATGGAAGGATTCAACTGGGGACATGTAATTCTTTGCCTTTATAAATACATATATATATACTATTTGGTCATTTGCGAAGATATATTTTAGTGACTTTGGGTGTACTTCTGATTGATACAGGAACAAAAGGTAGTGACTATATTTAGTGCTCCGAACTATTGCTACCGCTGTGGAAACATGGCATCTATCTTGGAAGTTGATGATTGCAAAGGTCATACATTTATCCAGGTATTTTTTTTCTTGCCTTTTAATTGGATGTTAAATTCTCTTATTTGATTGAGCAAGTGGGTCTGTTGAATTTTGACAATCAGAGACTTAAAAATTACATTTTCTTATGCAGTTTGAGCCAGCACCAAGAAGAGGAGAACCAGATGTAACCCGCAGAACACCGGATTACTTCCTATAATTTGACCTTTTAAAAATAGTCCTTGCTGATTCTGTCGCAAAATGTTCTTCCTGAAAGTTGTGGTTTGCTGGCTTTCAAAAAAATGGAAGTTGTGGTTTGCTGATATTTCTCGTGGATTCTACCACCCATTTGATATTTATGATTTACGCCTGCGTTCTTGGATGTATGGGGACAGGGAATGTATAAGTGGAGACGCTCCCCATTTTTTATTGTAATAGGACTAGTTCACCTTGCCAGTGGAAGATAGCGATGTGGATGCCAGAGACATATCGATAGCAAGCAATTATCTATTTTCAAGAGAAGTCTAGCATTTTTTTGTTCTCTTATTTTTCCATTTTTTTTTTGATAACGTTGGAGGGTTTATTCTTATTCTAGTGGGTGCTATAATACTTTTTTCATAAGTTTTCTTTTTCTTCCCTGTCAATGCATATGTTGCTGTTGATTCCTGATTTAATTTAACATATTAGAGCTTGCTGCATCTGTAACCTAGTAAATTTTAGTTCCCCACTTGCCAAAGATGAATCCTCTTGTGTCAGTGATGATATCTTAAGAATGGTAGGGTCTCGTTAAACTTGTTAAACATCTGTCTTGAAATTTTTGGGTTGTGTTAATTGATTCGACCAACTAGGATACTTGCACTTGATGGGCTTATTATTACCATTGATCTTCTCCAATTGGTGGTGTTATCTATACGCCTATGGTTGCATTGCTCTCGTTGGAGATAATAATCAGATCTATTTCTAACCTCACGCCTGATGTGTACAAGTTGAGTCTCGCACGTTGGCCTTTATGTTCATGTCAATGCAATTTCCATTTTTTGAAACGGTTTTCTGATCATGAGATTCATACCATAACGTTCTCCACTGATTTGAATCACTTGTCATGTGTCATTCTAATGGTTTCGTTTTCTTGTATCCTTTGTCTGGTCTTGTTTATGTTTTAGTTAGCATTTAATGTCCAGCAAGAATTTTAAGTCAACAAAAATAAGAGAAATGATATTTTGGGACTTGTTTTTGGGAAAGAGGATAAGAGGAGAAAGTATTATTTACCATACAAGACAATCAGGGGAAAAAAATCAGCAAGTATTATTTACCTCGTATCTTTTGAGAACGAACGTCCTGTCTATCTGTCTATTTTACGGCATTTTGTTTGAGATGATGTGCTCCTTTAATCCGGAATGTAGTAAGTGTTTTCCAGAGAAGATAGGCGGTTTATTAGTCACGTATGTAAACAATTCGTCGATATGAACATAAAAATGTGTTTTTACTTTATTGTTAAATATGAACAAATTATTATTATATTGTATATATCATTTCTAACCACATGTCTTATTGTCATCTCATGAGACTGTTTGAGTTTCTCAAAGACGAAATAAATAAAAGAAACAACCCTTGATTTGGCTCTCCTGCATGTATGAAGTAACCTACTTCAACGAGAGTCTGAGAAGTCCTGTTAGATGGTGCAAGGAAATGACAAAGGGGTTTTCACATCCATGCTCAACAAGGTTTCAGTTGTGAATTTTTTGTTTCGTACCTTATCCATTAAAATATATGGGTGCATATGTGTATATTTTACTACTCATTTCCATGAAGTTCAGGTGAAGTCCAATGTCAGGTATGCCACTTCTTTTGGAAACTCTACCTACAATTCAGTAGGCTTTTCCAAAATGAAAAAGAACCTCAAAGGCTAGCTTTTGTCAAAAGCTTCGGTGCCAATTACTGCTACCACACATTACCTTTGAACTCATATATTACCCAAAATCTGAGCCATCTCTACCTACGCAAGACAGATCCGAAAATATTTGCCATGTCAATCACTGCCTTTGTGTTTCTTGTTGACTTCAATATAAAATTAGATGGTAGTTAGTTATTGTATTTATTTGAGACAGATGGTCCTCTTTTTCTACCTTTACCTTCACTTTTCTCATGGGAATCCTGCGTACTTTCTTTTCGCCGTTCCATATTTGGAATTTTATAAAACCCTTATAGTAATCAACTATTTTTACGAATAGTACCATCCATAACCTTTTTTTTATATTTGTTTCCATATCCGCAAGATAATTTTGTAAATTTTTACATTTATACATTGTTCTGCAATTACTATAGCATTTACATGTTTGCATTTGCTTAGTTTTTCACATGTGACTTGTTTTTCCATGCATTTATGTCATACCGTTGCCTAAAGGCCCATTAGATGTAAATAAAAATTAGTAACATAACAAAGGATAATCCACTTTGGATGAAAATCACTCCTAAAATTGAAAATAACAAAGAGATCATGCCCACAGATATGTAATATTGTCTAGATGTTTATGCAAATTGTTGCTGCCGAGCAAGATCATGCTGGAAGTAAGCCAAAGAGAGCCGTCCCAAACCCCACCACTCAAAACTCTTTAGCTATAAAAGTCTCTTCCCACCACCACCACCACCACCATCACCACCACCACCACCACACTACTCTTCCCTTACACTTCTCTGTTTTTATTCATTTTTTGTGTGCATCCTCTGTCTCTCATATTAGGAGGTGTTTAGCTGAACTTCCCAGCTCCAACTTCACCCCCAACAACAATCACCATCTAGAATTGTGCATTTCTTGTTCTTCTCCAAACCTTTGCTTCCCACAACCAATGGTAATGGGTACCATCTCCATTCCAGGGAAGTACTACTTCCCTACGTCCTCCATGCCCGTGGAGGATCATCATCAGCTCCATAATGGGTCTTTCTGGAAGGTCAAGAAGAAAGACCTGAAGAATGATAACAATTATGGGTTGGTCATGTGCTGCCATAGGCAGATAAGCAAAGCCATGAGGTTAAATGGGCATCCAATGACCTTCACAGGGAAGAAGAACAAGGAGTTCAATAGCACTCGGTTGGGATTCGAGAAGGGACTTGGAATTGTTGGGTTCCTCAAGGGGAAGAAGTTCTTCATTACTGGAGGTACTGGATTCCTCGCAAAAGGTAAACATCATAGGCTTCACCATCTTTTTCTTCTGCACTGATCCAAGGAAAAAAAAACAGGGTTTTGAATGCTCAAGTTTTTGTTCTTGTAGTTCTCATTGAGAAGATTCTGAGGGCAGCACCAGATGTAGGCAAGATTTATGTTTTGATCAAGGCCAACAACAAGGAAGCTGCCATGAACAGAATGATGTCCGAGGTACGATCTCATCAGGGTCTAACCATAAATCACAAAGCTTCTGCAATTCATTTTGGCCTATGTTTTGCAGATATTCGACACTGAATTGTTCAAATGCATCAGAGAAGTTCATGGCAGAGATTACCAGGCTTTCATGCTGAGCAAGTTGGTGCCTGTACCAGGAAATGTAAGGGAATCCAACCTTGGAATCCAACATGAATTAGCAGAGGAGATCTCATAGGAAGTAGACGTCATTATTAACTCAGCAGCCAATACCACCTTTGATGAGAGGTACTGTGCTCATTCTACTTAATTACTCCAGTAACTATTACGACAACCTTGCTATTTTTGTCGGGTGTACTTCATAAAATGTCAAGTATGATGTTGCATTGGACATAAACACCATAGGACCTTCCAGGCTCATGGGTCTGGCAAAGAGGTGCAGGAAACTGAAGCTCTTCTTACAAGTATCCATAGGTGAAAAGAGCTTGGAATTTGAAGAGAATCTAGTGAATCAAATTATTGGTATATCATCAGATTCATGCTTTACATTATTTACACTTTTTCCTTCACTTGACAACATATGTGAATGGACAAAGGAAAGGAAAGGTCTTAGAAAGGCAATTTTCCATGGGGGACAGCATAGCCAGGGAAAAATTTTCCCCGGAAGCTTCATTGGAATCCCTTCCAGTGTTGGATGTCGAAGAGGAAATCAGACTGGCCTCTTACTCTAGGAATCCCAAGCCCTAGCTTGATTGGAATCCCAAGCTTCATTGGAATCCCTTCCAATCAATCAACACATGTTTAAGCGTTTCCATTTCCTTTGAACACCACGGACAAAGAGCATCCACGCCAATACCTGGTATTTTCACCCAAGGCTTTGTCAGTTTTTTTTTCCCATTCCAGTAAGGTAGAATAAGCTGATTTAGTTGTATATTCTCCTTGTTTAGAAGGTCGCCAAATTAAATTATCTTGTTTCTCATTATATCCCAGCCTGTTCATTCTCAAAATCGCATCAACAGCAACACTATCAAACTACTCCCGAATTAGAACAATATTCCAACCCCTAGCACCTTCCACAAATAGCTCACTAACCTTGATAGGTATACATGAACTAAGTGCCGGTTGTTCCAGAGTGAAGTTGAAATCCCACATGAACTAATACTCCTCTTTAAAAAACAATGTTGCCCACCTGGATTACAAATGTAGTTCTGAGTAAAAAAAATATAATATGAATTCAGGCAAGTTACTGATGTAGTATAGGTTACTTGAGATAGACAATTTATTTCTGGATAAAAATAAACCAAAGTTCTGTCAACAAATTAACTTAACAAGGTATCACTAATAATTTAAGATTATATTATGTTGGATAATCAGTGCATCAATGAAACATCGTTAGACAAAATTAAGACCTTCCATGTAGGCTGAAACCTATTTTCCTAGAATGAGAAGATTTTATTGAGATAATATTTTTGAAAATTATGCATCTTTGTTTTTCTAGAAATGTAGAAGTACAGTTCATCTTTAAAGAGTCAAACAAAAAAATGAAGAAGCAGTAAAAGCAAGAATCTCGATCAAAATGCAATTGTTTAACAAACTAAAATGAACAAAATTCATGTTTTTGTTTTGTTTTTGCTTCTATGAAAGGTGGATTGCATGTCAAAGATGGTTAAGATTTTTGGGATCACGATTGCGACGTCGAGAGTGAAGGCGAAGGCAACTTATGTTACTCTGATGTGTAAGAATTGTAAGGGTGTAAGGACAGTGCCTTGTAGGCTCGGGCTTGGTGGAGCGATTATTCCCCGGTCTTGTGACCATGTTCCTTAGGTATAATTCATGCGGGAGTTTGTTGATTCAATTGTATTATCTCATGTTCGGATTTCTCTAATAAGCAATTTGTTTTCATCATGGGATTAGGCTGGAGAAGAACCCTGTCCTCTGGACCCTTGGCTTGTGGCTCCGGACAAAAGCAAGTATGTTGATATGCAGACTCTGAAGCTGCAGGAAAATCCTGAGGTAAACATAAAGGTTTCATCATTTTGGCATTTCATAGGATTAGGTAGCTACCTACCTTGCAAGAAAACCTGTATGAGGTTCTA